>CALNHX010001011.1:0-133454 GCA_940337035.1 Agriotes lineatus
GATCATATCATTTAATCGTACCGCCTTAAAAAAGATTGGTTTTTAAACAAATAAAAAGAAAACAGACAAAATCGAAACATAAAACACTCTTAACTAACACGCAAGTGGTTCAAACTAGAGAGATTCAATAGTACCTTAGTTCAAACAACAGTGACGAGTGACAGAACTCAATAGAACTGACAGATACAGTTGACAGCACAGACAACACCTATAGATTTAAATAACCACACTTGGATGAAGACTGTAATTATAATTAGCATCGTAATGGAATGCACCAAGATTTAAATCAGCATGCATTGTTCGTCTGGATCGAGCAGTACGTACTCCAACGGTTTCTAGTCTTGCTTGGTTGACAGACGACAGAACGCACGGTTACCGGTCAGCGCAGCCAACGGCTTGGCGCTAAAATTCCTGTGACACAAAATCTAGTGGGATAAGCTTGCCTGGTTAATACAGCACTCTACTAAAACCCACAGCCCGCCAATGACGTCATCTATAACATACTAAAAATTGGAAGCGCTCTTATGACATTTTCGAAACTACCTGTAAAGAGTCACAACAACATATTAAAGAGTCATTGACCTGGCCTTTTTAATAATGTCTGATTAGATAAAGATGTGTGTTAGTTTTAATCTGTTAAAAGCAAAGTATTACAATTTTATATTAATTATTAGCTCGACATACAAGATAAGGTATCCGGAAAGTGCATTTAAGGCAAGTGCATTTAAGGCATCTGTTGCATCAGTCCCATTAATGTGTATGTGGGGAATACAAATAATTAGTTCGCGCTAAAAATGCATCAGTTCGTAACGGCATGTCAAAGGCAATGGACACCTATAATTTCTATAGTGAGACGACCAACTACATGTCCTCATCACCGTTGAATATGTCGACTGAAGAAAAAAGTTCTAGAGATGATGAAAATTCAAGAACTCCATCGTGGATACGTAGTCCAAACAGCGAGGGGATGCAGAACGGTGAAGACATTGTCGACGACGATTACGAGCCTCGTGAAAGTTTCCAAATTATACAAAAAGTGTCGCCTTTATGGTGTGCGTATCAACAGCGAGATCTGCTGTTTAACAGTCAATATCGACTCGAGAGGCACGTCAAGGAGCAAACATGGTGTTATGAACCTCATACGAATCTAATAGAAGTAGGACTGTGTCCTGCCGAAAATTTTCTACCACTTGTGAAAATCCGATGCGCAAGAAGCAATTGTCAAGAGGAGATAATTTTCACCGAGAAAGATTGGCAAGTTTTGCAAACGTCTAAAGTGGAACTGATTGCTAGAAAATTTTTCGATGGATGGCAAGATGGCCCGCTGACAGAGAAAAGTGTACATTTAAACGACCACCTGTCGGTGGTATGTCGCTATGTGTACGGTGAAAAATTGGCAACATTTATCGATAGTGACCTGCATAGTATAGTTTTAACACCGAAAGAATTTGAAATGGTTTTTGAATTGGCATCTCTAGTGGCATTTCGATTAGAAGTGCTCAACAGAATAGATATATCAAAGAGTTATGTGTCTATGATAAAAATGGTGGCGAATGTAATGAAAGCGGCATGCATTATCGATCCGTTGTTTATGGCCTCTCAATACCTGGAAAGAGATGCCACGCAAGAGTGTTTAATAATGAGGGAAATGTTGCAACTGTATAAAGACATCTTTATAGAGGATGTGAATAAGGAGCGCGCTAAAATCGCCTAAGATTGTATTTTATGTAATAAATCATATGTAATTATTAATCTAATAAATGTGTCATTATATCTGTATGTTATTATTATTTCGGATTTAGATGTGCTGGTGGGGATGGTAGTAGTAGTGTACCTAGTAGTGCCGACAGCAAATGTAGTGGGAGATAAGGCTAAAATGCGTATAAATACTAGGATTAGAGGGATATGTCTCACTAAATGTTAGTTTATGGCGATGGTTTACTCAACACCCTTATCAATAACCTACCTGTAGAATTACACTTGCCAGGTGGTTATCAATATTGTGGTCCGGGAACACGTTTAGCCAAAATATTACGACGAGGTGATCCCGGTATAAATCCTCTGGATAAAGCGTGTAAAGTGCATGATATTGCATATGCGACAAATAAAGATCTAGAAGGTAGACATCGCGCCGATAAGACATTGGAAGAGGCAGCCTGGAATAGAGTAAAATCAACGGACGCTACTACCGGTGAGAAGATTGCAGCGTGGGCTGTGACAACTGCAATGAAGGCAAAACAAAAACTAGGTGGTGAAATGACGACGACGACGACAACGACGACCAGGAAGCCGATTCGACAACGTGCAAAAGAAAAAGGTATTGCAGGCAAAGGTTTCTTTAGAAAGTTAACAGAGCTAATTAATAAAAAGATTCCGAAAGGTGGTCTCGATAGCAAGAGTGTAATTCAAGGCGCACTAGTTGTTGCACGAAAACTCTTGAAAGATGTCGGTGGAAAAAGGAATGTCGCTATTCCTTGACAGATTCCCTTACCGAAGGAAGGCGGTATTCTACCTCTCGTGCCGGTTTGTCGGCCTTAGGTGGTCTGGCCGGCGGTGTGTCGGGTATTGTGAAAGCAATTAATCAAATTAGCGATACGAAGAAACGACTCGCCGAAAGTTCGCGACATAACAAAACTATGGAAGCCATTGCAATGGGCAAGAAAAATGGCGGAGCATTATTCATAAAACCCTATGGGAAAACAGGCAGCGCACTCTATTTGAGACCATATAGCAAAGGTGGGAAGATTACTACTACTACTACTCCACGGTACAACAACAATCCTAAGACGAATAAAAGTCGCAGCAAAGGAGCCCCGCTATTTTTAAAAACACATCAAAAAAACTAATAAAATTGCCTCGAAGAGCTTTGACGGATGTGGACTTGATAAAATACGCTGTTACGTGTCAAAAGCATTTGATATTAATCCTAGTGTTGAATGAGGAATCTAGTGAGAGTGACGCGATAAAATTAATATCAGATTGGCTTTGTTCGTTGCTAGGGAAGAGATAATAACAACGTTGGTTTGTTTGTGAGAAAATTTGTATATCAGCTTTTAAAAAAGGCAAGAGTTTTCGTGGGGTGTAAATGACAATCTCGCCATTTAATATGGGTTGGTGATAGTAAAGAATTGGGTTACTAGCCAGCCGTTCCTGTAAGGGAGTTCATTAAGCAGATGTCATTTTTCCAATGAATATTTATATTCAAGCTGTAAAGCGATCTGGGAAACACGAATACAACGATTGCGAAGTTTATTGCCTGTGAACAGGGTATGTAGTTTAATGTGGAATTTGCCTTTTGTTACCTGGAAATTCGATTTATAGCAACAACTATTAGGCGGAAAATCTTGGAAAGCTAATCTACCGCAGTATTGGGGGTCGAGGTATAGCGAATGACAGCCGAGGTTGGAACCTGTCAAGCTGACATGTGATAGGAGTAACGGGACGTATTAAATGTCTGCGAGTATATCGGCACAAAGATAAGTGTTGTAGCTAGAATCTGATGATATTTTTGCATATAAAAACTGTGTAACCATTAAACTTACGAACGGTTTAAGTTAAGCGATTTAGGGTACCCTGCGTGAGGTAGTAATAGTAAAGATGCTAATTGTCTGATCGATGGTAGTAATGTTCGAGTAGTAATAAAACCAGCTACAAATATTGCTTTCTTTCATTTTGATAGGGAGTTCAATAATCGTATTGTTATTAGTTGATAGAAAGTGAAGTTACAAGTTTCTTGGCTTATATCAGTATATTTGAGTTTAACTTGTTGGCGCCATTTATAACATCATAAACTAGAATCCGCGACGTCTTCACTGATGCTAGAGACGGGCCTCAAATATACTTTTATAGTGATCGATTGTTAACTAAGAGATATAGCGATGACCTAAAGGTAGGTAAAGGAATTTATAGGTAAATATAGCTAACGAGTTTGGCACCCAACGGGGGCTTTAATAAGATTTTTGAAGAGCTAACGAGCGGCTATAGTTTGGAACATATACCTTTAGGTCGTACTATAATAGAAAGGAGCAATGCTGACAATAGTTATACATAACTTTCTGTACTCGTTTATGTAAGTGGAAAAATATCGTCAGAACGTGACAAACCAAAGAATTACTTTGAGAATAATACATAAAACGGTATACTTGGCAAAATTTTGAGTAGTTTGTTTTGGCTAATCAGATTGAAATTAAACTTTCGGGATTGTGTTTAATACGGGATTGTTTTGGATTAATGTGGATTGTTTATTTGTGGTTTTAACAAGTATAGTACTCGTAGTAGTACTAAGCTTAGGTAGGTAGTACCTTGCCGTAGGTGAAATAAGAGAGCGAGCCTTTGTCGATTTATTGATTGATTTGTGGAAGTAGTATCTTATTTGGATATTTTATAATTGGACATTTAATCCTTGCTGGTTTTATTTTTATTTGATTGAGTGGGTGTGTTGCATGTTAGATTTAGGAGCTCTGTGTGTATGTTTATAAAGGCTGGTTTTATTTTCATTTGTATGAATGGTGAAGACATCACGCTATTCAGGTATCATGATGAATTATCTTTTAGAGTTTTTCATTGAACGATTGCGATTTTCATTGATGGAACCTCGAGAATATACTGGCCAGATGTGCTTGAGTTTTTCTTCATTGAATGTTAAGAGTCCTGGTGGTTTGATGTGCTTGATTTTTTTTAATTGAATGTATGTGTGAAAGGTTTAGTGTGTTTGAGATTTTCTTTGTGTCTTCTTCTTAGTTTGGTGATAACTCTGTTATGAGTGTGATGGTGATGTGTTTGGAGCAGTTTGCTCTTGCGGGATTTATAAGCCTCCTTCTAGTTAGGTTGGCGTGGTGTAGTTGATTGCTTCCTTTCCTTTTCTTTTTGGAGTGTTGATTGTGATGTGGGTTCGATGTTGGTGTGTCTGAGGGTTTCGCTCTGCGGCTTTCTTTTAATCCTTGATGATTTTTAGGTCTCTCAGTACATCTTCTTAGTTTGGGTTGGCATACAGTTCTTCGATTGGCTCTTTCATCTTCTTCTGGTTTGTTGGTAAGATAACGTGGGTTGGTGTTGGTGTGTTTGGGAGATTTTGCTTATGCAGATATCACGTCTCTCAAACCATCTTCCTAGTTTGGTTATGGTAGTTATTATTTGTTGGATCTTTCAATTTTATTTTCCTTTGTTTCTGATGAGGTTCGAGTACGCCCGTTGGGTAAGATAGGTTGTTGATTATGATTTCTGAATCGTCGATTAGCTCTTTAGTTATCGAGATTAGGTTTGTGGTGGTTCCTTCGGTGGCTGTTCTTGTGTCCCCGAATTGAGTGGTATCTATTTTTCCTGGGGGTGATTATCGTTCCTTGTTGTGTAACGATGTTAGACATGTTTGAGAAAACGGTTTGGTGATGTAATGGCGGCAGCATACCTTTGAATTATGTGTACCATTATCCCTTAGCTTCAGAGATTGGTGAATTGTTATATGGACCTGATGAAGTTTCGTTGGTATGCGGATTTTTGGGTTTTGGGTACTGTTATGGGACGATTTCCCGGAGTCTTTGTGACTGGTTATTTGTCATTGGGTTGCTGGCTGTCTTGGTAAATTGAAACTTAATTCTTTTCTCAATACATTGTCCCTTCCTTCGACTAATGTAATCGGTTCTTTTTCTGTTACTTCTTCCGCTTTCGATCTTCTGGTGGTTTCTGTGTGTGGTGATAGAATTTGTTTCTTCGGGTTTTTTTTGTGTGGTCGTTTTGTGGTGTCGAGCTCTAGCAATGCATTGGTGTGTGGTTCTTTTGGTGTCGGTCAGCCTTCAGCTGGATCGTTAGTATGATTGTGGTTTTGTGTGAACTTGCGGTTGTGGAATATTCTCTCCTTTCTTTTGATTGGGTTTATATTTCAAATAGGGTGGTTGGATGGGCACTGCAGGGAAGGTCACTTTAGGGAGCATTTTTATCTTGCTTTCCCTCCTGTAAAGTATTGGGTGGTTGGATGGGCACTGTAGGGAAGGTCACTTTAGGGAGCATTTTTATCTTGCTTTCCCTCTTGTAAAGTATAGGGTGGTTGGTTGGGCATTGCAGGGAAGGTCACTGTAGGGAGCTATTTCATCTAGTTCTTCCTATAATAACACTGGAGTAGCTTGCAGATAGCTGTTGGGTTTATTGTGTGGTTTGACTTGCATTCGTGTCGAGTGAAGTTCATCTTTCGCTTTAGCGTAGGTTTGAGTTAGCTTGTTGGGTTTTGTTGGATACCTTTTTGGGATTTTGGTGGCGTAGCTGTTGTTGTATGGTTACCTTCAGCTATGTGTATTGTGTGAGTTTTTTTTTTTGGTATCCATTTCGCTTACGCGGATTTAGATCCACAAGTGAGTCTCGAATCCTTGTTTTGGTTTCGCTTTTGGTCATGCTTGGAGTTGGAGAACGGTTTCGTTTACTCATTTAGAGTATCGGCTTGTTCCGGATTTATGGGACCTGCCTCTGTCCCCGAGTTAAAGTCCTTTAGTTTCCTTTTGAGCCGTTGTTGCGGAATGAAGTCTTTGGTATGATCTGCTGCTGTGATTGGTTATTCCAGCTGTTATTGAATTTCGTGTAAAGTATAGGGTGGTTGGATGGGCATTGCAGGGAAGGTCACTTTAGGGAGCATTTTTATCTTGCTTTCCCTCCTGTAAAGTATAGGGTGGTTGGAAGGGCACAGTAGGGTAGGTCACTCTTTGGGGAACTTTTAATATCTTGTTCTTTCCCCATTTTAAGGTATAGGGTGGTTGGAAGGGCACAGTCTGGAAGGACACTATTTGGGAAACTTTAATATCTTGTTCTTTTCCCTCTTTTGGGTATAACGTATAGGGAGTTCCCTGTTGGGAAATGTTAATGGATGGTTTTCTTTTTGATTGTATTGGAAGAGCGTTACGTTATCCTGCTTTTCCTAAGCGGACATAAGGGTAACGAGATTAATCGTCAAAGAAGTACAACTTCTTCGTTTCTTTTAGGTATCCCTTGGGGTTTGGGGATATAGGGTGTTTCCCTACAAAACAAAATTTTTAAGATGACCAGTCCTTCATTCTTCGCCTTCTTTTCTTCTTAAAGCTTTGTCTATATTTCTCTCTTGTAATGTAGTGAATGTCGATTTTGTTTTGAATGAACTGTTTACTTAGATGAATGACAATTTGTTTTCTTTTATTTCTCTTTGATCTGGTGCGGATGAAATCTCTGGTGATGAGTGATTGTTGGATGTAAGATGAAGATTGGTGGGGATTTTCTTCAGGCCGTTCGGGGCACTGAAGGATCCCTCCGTCGGAGCGTATGAGAGTTGTGTGGATGTTGGCTTCTGCCTCTCACTTTTCTGGTTTCTTTAACCCTCTGTCACTGGGGTTACTTCCTCCCCAGGCGTGTCAAAAGGAAAACCCTGGTTATTCTTCGTTTTGGATTAACTATTTTCGGTCTGACAGTACCTGAAACTGTGTGGAGGTGTGCTTTCGCCTCGGGGGTTTATTGGAAGTTGTCAGGGGGGGTACGCTGTGGGGATTTGGAGTGATTTTGTGGGGTTCATGGGGGTGGAGCTTCTTCACGACAGGTTGTTACAGGGTTGTTCACCGGCGCAGCATTTACATCCAGCAGCGACGAACATCTTGATCCTTGTCGTGGGGTTGATCTGGTCCTGGGTTCCTCCTGGGGTCATCACCGTCTCTACAATGTAGTTGCTTGTTTGTGGTGTGGGTATTGGGTTTTTTTTTTTAGATTAATTGTTAGAGACGTCTTATGCCAGACGGTTTACTGACTCTCTAGCGTATATGTATGTATCCTTTTAGGATAAAGTTTTTATTTAGTTAAAAATTTCGTTGAAATTTTTCCTTTCTGGTAAGGGGGGAGTTTGTTACGTGTCAAAAGCATTTGATATTAATACTAGTGTTGAATGAGGAATCTAGTGAGAGTGACGCGATAAAATTAATATCAGATTGGCTTTGTTCGTTGCTAGGGAAGAGATAATAACAACGTTGGTTTGTTTGTGAGAAAATTTATATATCAGCTTTTAAAAAAGACAAGAGTTTTCGTGGGGTGTAAATGACAATCTCGCCATTTAATATGGGTTGGTGATAGTAAAGAATTGGGTTACTAGCCAGCCGTTCCTGTAAGGGAGTTCATTAAGCAGATGTCATTTTTCCAATGAATATTTATATTCAAGCTGTAAAGCGATCTGGGAAACACGAATACAACGATTGCGAAGTTTATTGCCTGTGAACAGGGTATGTAGTTTAATGTGGAATTTGCCTTTTGTTACCTGGAAATTCGATTTATAGCAACAACTATTAGGCGGAAAATCTTGGAAAGCTAATCTACCGCAGTATTGGGGGTCGAGGTATAGCGAATGACAGCCGAGGTTGGAACCTGTCAAGCTGACATGTGATAGGAGTAACGGGACGTATTAAATGTCTGCGAGTATATCGGCACAAAGATAAGTGTTGTAGCTAGAATCTGATGATATTTTTGCATATAAAAACTGTGTAACCATTAAACTTACGAACGGTTTAAGTTAAGCGATTTAGGGTACCCTGCGTGAGGTAGTAATAGTAAAGATGCTAATTGTCTGATCGATGGTAGTAATGTTCGAGTAGTAATAAAACCAGCTACAAGTATTGCTTTCTTTCATTTTGATAGGGAGTTCAATAATCGTATTGTTATTAGTTGATAGAAAGTGAAGTTACAAGTTTCTTGGCTTATATCAGTATATTTGAGTTTAACTTGTTGGCGCCATTTATAACATCATAAACTAGAATCCGCGACGTCTTCACTGATGCTAGAGACGGGCCTCAAATATACTTTTATAGTGATCGATTGTTAACTAAGAGATATAGCGATGACCTAAAGGTAGGTAAAGGAATTTATAGATAAATATAGCTAACAACGCAAAGGATGCTAAAAACTTTAGAGGCGTGTTTATGCGCGATAATTTGCCAAAAGGTCATCCGTGGACAAACGAAAGTGCAATTCTAAATTTGGACAATGAAACGGGCGTGAGCGGATGGCGCAGCGAGCAAATGCTCGCCTCTCAGGCGGCCGGACCGGGTTCGATTCCCGGTAGATGCTATAGATGGATTTTAAAAATCGTACGCTCCCCGGCTACCACGCTAACATCTGTGGTAGTCGTTAACCCCTAATAAGGGAACTCTTCCTCAATTTCGACGGGCTCATAGAACCACTTTGTGGTTATAACAGGCCACTGGCCTACAATAAGAGGAAGACGAAGAAGAAACGGGCAATGGAACCCATTGGGTGTGTTACAAGAAATACGGAAATCGAGTTCACTATTTCGACTCTTACGGTGATCTACCTCCACCTATGGAGTTACAAAGCTATCTTCCAGGTTGCGACATGTACTACAATTACGAAAACATGCAAGATTATAACACGAACGTTTGCGGCCATCTGTGCCTCAAGTTTCTGTATAAAAGGACCGTACATAAGCGAGCGCCATTCAAATATGTCTCAGACGTTCGTAGTATCGGGAAGAGGTAATATAATTACCACAGGTCCGAGTATAATTACACACTCGGCCTCGTGGGTCTGCACACCTGCAATTCAGTGCGAAACATTTTTCCTGGCAATAACAAATTCTATTACGATATCGACGACAAAGAAATCACTATACCGTCTGGATGTTATGAAGTCGATGAAATAAATGCCTATATACAAGAGGGAATTTCCAAGGATAACAGTGGCGGTGCTAGTTTGAAAAAGGAATTTGACGAGAGCCGTTTTAAACTCGTGCCGAATAATAGCACGCTAAAGTGCGAAGTGCAATCGATCTATAGAATAAAATTTCAAAAACCTGGAAATATAGGTTCTATGCTCGGTTTTAATCCGCAAATACTAGAAGCAGGCAAGAAACACGTGTCCGACAAGGACGTCGAAATCATTCGAGTATATACCATCTTTGTCGATTCAAACATTACGGCCGGATCTTATCGTAACAACATACCTTGTCATTCGATTTATGAATTTGGATTGAGTGTAGCGCCAGGATATCAACTGGAGTGTACACCCTCACATATTATCTATTTTCCGGTGATTGTGGATGAGATTAACAATATTACATTAAGATTAGTGGACCACGAAGGTCGATTGGTGGACGTTAGCGAAGATACATTTACGGTAGTACGACTAGAACTTAAACGAGAAAAATGGGCCTAGATTTTATAACTAGAGGGGGTAGCAGCAGCAGCAGCAGCAGCAGCAGTGAAGACGATGAACAGGATAAACCAAAGTGCAAGAGAAATAATGATTCAGTCGAATGCAATTCGTCTTCGATCACGCCAGCATCAGCTACAACAACAACAACACTTTGCAATTCGGATCTGAAATTTTTAACCCGATTAGGATTTACCATACTAAGTCCACAAGATAAGAATAAAAAGTGTAAACAGTAGCGCAACAATGCCATCCAAACGTGGTTCTGATAGCAACGGAGATAGTGACGATGTTATTTTTAAACATGTGCGATATAATACAGAGGGACATAATTTAAATATTTTCTCGAAACCGCGAGTTGATAATTTAATAATTAAGGAAGACTACTACTCTTATCAGCCGTTTACGTTAAATACAAACAATTCGGATATAATTCGAATACAGATTCAAAGTTCAGACATCCTGACCGCCACTTACAGAAGTTTGTTTACGATATCAGGAACCTTTGCACCGAAAATCGCCGACTCGAAAGATTACACAATCACAAATAATGCGGGTCTATTCCTGTTTGAAGATATACAGCTGTTATTCAATGGTCAGATTATAGACAATGCAAAACAACCAGGCTATTTGTCTTGAAGGCCTCGTTTCCTATACGGCAGACGACGTGAGTGCACTTAGCGCTTCCGGATGGTCACATGATCATATCCAACAGACTATCGACAAAGATAAGAAAACTTTTGTCTATGCCATTCCGCTAAATCTATTTCTGGGATCGTGCGAGGACTATAAAAAAATTCTCGTGCGAATACCACAGGAATTGGTGTTTATACGGAGCAAGAGTGACGTAAATTGCAGTAGAAGTGCAACTACAGCGGTCGATTTTAATATTACAAAAATTACATGGGAAGTGCCTCATATGACTCTGAGTGACGAAGCGAATTTGCATCTGCTGGAAAAATTACGAGTACAGCCCACTGTACTACTACCATATCGCCGATGGGAATTACATCAGCATTCAGCCCTTCCACAATCCAATTCGACAATCTGGCGCATAAAGAACACAAACCAAAGTGAAAAACCTAGATTTATAATATTGACATTCCAAGACTGGATATGCTACCGATCTCGCTCACCTGAAAATCACCAATATCAAGGTGTATTTGAACACCTCCGAATTTCCGCAGCAACGTATGAAACTGGATTTCGCCAACAAAAATTATTTGGCCGCTTACGAAGCTTATAGGAAATTCCGAGCACAATACTATGGCGACATCGCTTCCACGGACAAGTGTTTGCTAGATTATAACAAGTTTCTACAGAAGCCCATTTTCGTAATCGATTGTACACGACAATTGGAGTCTGTAAAAGAATCGCCTGTAGATGTAAAAATAGAAATTGAAGCTGCCGAAAATTTTCCAGTTGGTTCGTCAGCTTTTGCCATTCTGATTCACGATAACATCATTCAATACAATCCTTTCACGGAAATGGTGACAAAATATGTTAGAGATTAAATAAGGTTTTATTGTAAATATCTAGTCGATAGTAACCTACTAATCATATTTGTAAATTAGATGTGTAAGCAAATTATGTATGTTTCGATTGTAGTAATATTCATATGTAAATACAAGTGTGTGTAAACAAATGGAATTTTATTTAAAAGTGTGTGTATGCATGCAGAATGAATTAGTATAATGAGGGTGGTTAAACAGGAGAGTTCGCTACCTGTTACAAATATCGACAATGTAGCTGAAGAACGAAACAATCGAATCGTCAGACATGGACCGATGTTGCCTCAATCTGTTCGTGCATCTTTTCTGGGACCTACGGGCTGTGGGAAAACGAATGCAATGTTAAGTTTGATAACAGATGCAAACGGTTTACGATTTCAAAATATCTATGTCTACTCGAAATCGCTCAATCAACCGAAATACGAATATTTGCGAGTTATTCTTAAACCCATTCAAGGTCTCGGTTATTATGAATTCAATGAGAAAGAGGAAATGATCGAAGCAAATCATCCAAAACCGTACAGTCTAATTATATTCGACGATATTGGACATGAATTGAGACAAGAGAAGATACAACAATACTTTAGCATGGGTCGTCATAATTGCATCGATTGTTTTTATCTTAGTCAAACGTACGCTCGAATTCCCAAACATCTTATCAGAGACAATATTAATTTACTGGTATTGTTCAAACAAGACGAGTTGAATTTAAAACATGTGTACGACGATCACGTCAGCGCCGACATGACATTCCAACAGTTTAAGGATATGTGTGCACTGTGCTGGAAGGATGCATATGGCTTTTTGGTAATCGACAAGGATAGCAACTGCAGTGATGGTGGTGGAAGATATCGTATGGGTTTCGATTCATTTATATATTTATAAGCTAAAAACCCGTCTCATATCCGAATTCCCCGTCATGGAGAATACATCATCATCATCAGCAGCACAGTTAAAGAACAAAGTAATCGAAGCTACAAAAAGTATTAGGAAAAAATTCGCCGCTTATAAACGTGATTTACATAAGGCCGAACGAGATTATTTTCAAACGCATAAACAACTTATCGAACAGCTGAAAAGTATCGCCGCCGTGACTACAGCTTCAAATGCAGCAGCAGTAAAACTGTCATCCGAGACACCATCACATGCAGAACATCGACAAGATTCTACTACTACTACTACTACGTCACCGCTAATTAAAAAACGAAAACTTGAACTTGAATCACCTATTCCTACAGTTAGCAGCCAGGCAGAAGTGCAAGATGAAGACATGACATCATCATCATCATCATCATCATCTGAAGCTACATATACATATACATATAGTCCAATGGTGCAAGATGTTATCGAAAGATTACAGAATCGTAATGATAAGGATGTAGATAGGTCTAGATACGGTATGAAATATGTAAAATCAAGGGACGAATGGCAATTTGGTTATGAGACTATTGATGTTTTACCCGGCAACGATATAAAAGTGGGCGACGACGTTTACAAAGGTACGCCAGGTCTTTTCGAATTGTTAACACTCAAAACTCCGACGAATTTTTCCAACGAAGATATTGATAACTATAGGAAAATTGTGAATAGAACGAATGCAGGAAAGACCATACGTGGTCGTGTTGTAGCAGACAAAAGTGTAAAATATCAGCGTTATCTACAGCAGCCGCCACCTGTAAAATTGCCTACGAAGAAAGTGCTGAAAAAGACAGCGGCGGCAAAGCCTAAACCAAGAAGTGGAAGTGGGTTTTTTAAAACTGTACGTGATATCGATAAACCAGTTGATTACGTCTATTGGAATAAACCGTCTGAATTGATTAGTCGTTTACGTCTTTTATATGCATCCAAGTGGGCTGGTAATAATGCACATGACAATGAAATTATCTCTATCACCGAGGAGTTAAAAGAAGAGGGTACCATAGCTTAACCCTTTACAGCGCAGTGGGTAAATAATTTCCCACCTACTGTACCTGTAGCTTCATTGGGAAAATATATTCCCACCTACAAATGTAGATGCCCTGAGATGGTACTGGAGCCACTACCACATATATTCGTTATTTTAACTATTATGCCAGCTGATCTGTCAAAGTGGGAAATTATTCGCCCAAAGGTTTCGTGTGGTGTAGAATGACGTATATTGTTGTTGCATATAGTTTGAAGTGGTTTTTCTGTTTTTACTGTATGTTTAAGGTGAGTAAATTAGCATGTAATGTATTTAGAAAGGATTCTGCTATAATTGTGCAATATTAGTTTAACAAATAGTGCTCATATTGGTATTACAGATAAAAAATTTGTTTGGTATTGTCATTGTTAGGTTACGTAGGACTTCCACAAGACTAACTTTTTTCCTAATAGCTAGTACTGAAAATGTTTATTTTGCTTTTTTATCACGTAAATTGTATATTGTATCAGTTCAAAGTATTGGTTTTCAAATTTTTCGATTCACTTAGATAATATTTTCGTTTTTATCGATGCACTCTAGTACAGTGTTAGTATGCCATGAAATCAAACTATAAAATATTTCAGGATGGCAAGAAATTACGAAAATCGCCGAGCTCTTTCCCATGCAGAGTTAGTAGAACTGGCTAGTAATTCATTTATTGAAATTACTGAAGAGCAAGCAGTATGTTCCGATATTGGGGGCGACTCAGATGCAGAAGATGTGTTACCACTGAGTGCACCCTATTCTCATCGCGATGTGGTTGAGACAAGACAAAATAGAAGAAACAAAGCTGGTCCAAGTACATCGAAGGATCAGAACAGTGAATCTAGCGGTTCAGATTATTTACCTTCTGATGCCGATGACAAAGACGATGCAGTGTCGGTTATGGATGTTAGCGAAGGCAGTGACAATGGGCTGGATACTTCATCAGACACTGATACTAGTGCTAATATAGATATAAAATGGACAAAACAGGCTAGGGATCCCAAAATGTATAATAATTGTGTTTTTCAACAACCATTTGGTTGTAAAATGAACCTGAATCGGTATTTATCGCCACTCGAATATTTTATGCTATTTTTTACACAGGATTTTATGCAGGAAATTATAAAACAAAGTAATTTGTATGGTCAACAAAAGAATGTAGAATTAGGTTTAGATTTATTAGAATTTAGGGCATGGTTAGGTATAATCATTTTCATGGGATTTCATTCCCTGCCAAGTTTACGATTGTACTGGTCCACTGACGAAAACTTTCATTGTGAACGAGTTGCACGCGTTATGTCCGTCAAACGCTTTCTGTGTATTTTACGTCTTCTACATATTGCTGACAACAGTAAGATGCCTGAACGTGGTACACCAAAATTTGATCGGCTCTATAAAGTAAGACCGTTATTGGATCACCTGTCACAGAAATTTTCCGAAGCATTTTCACCATCAAGAAATATCTCGATTGATGAAAGCATGGTTGCATTCAAGGGACGGACCACCATGAAGCAATACATGCCCCTAAAACCTATAAAAAGGGGCTTCAAGGTTTGGGCTATGTGTTGTGCTGCAACGGGGTATATGATAGCTTTTGAAGTGTATACTGGCAAAAATCCCGAAGGTACCATTACCAAAAATCTAGGGGAAAGTGTAGTCCTTCGACTTTCCCAGTTTCTCGAAGGAATGTGGTATTGTCTGTTTTTCGATAATTTTTTTACCACTGTACCCCTTTTATTACAACTGCTAAAAAAGAAATTGTTTGGATGCGGCACATTTAGACAAAATAGGAAATATTTTCCCAGCAATCACCTAAAATCTAATAAAAACATGAAGCGATTAGAAATGGATTATGCCATGTCCGAAGATCTTAGCGCAAGCAAATGGCTTGATCGTGGAAAAACTCCAGTTTGTGTATTGTCCAGCATGCATAATCCATCAGATAATGCATCCGTGCTGAGACGAAATACAAAAGGAGTCCGAGAAGAAGTGCCCTGTCCACCATCCATCGCTACGTATAATAAATTTATGGGAGGCGTAGACAGGCTGGACCAGCATTTGGCTGTATATAGCGTTGCGCAAAAATCTAGGAGGTGGTGGATAAAGTTATTTTATTACTTTTTAGATTGTAGTATTGTAAATAGTTACATCATGTACAAAGAAAACATGAAAAAACAGAATCTAAAATATAAGACCCATCTACAATTCAGATCTGTTCTTGTCAACGATCTAATAGCAAACTTTTCCTCAAAAAAGCGACCTGGATATTTTCCTATGAAAGGATTTGCCAAGAAAAGAAACAGCAGTACTGGACAAGCTACAGTTAGTAATACAACAAGACTGGTCAATGTAGGAAGTCACCTGCCTGAAAAAATATCAACCTACCGAAGATGTGCAAATTGTAGCACTAAGAAAAAGGAAAAAAGAAGTAATTTAGTTTGTAAAATGTGCAATGTTGCTCTCTGTAAAGATTGTTTTGCAGTGTTTCACACTTCAAAGTGACAAGAGCTACCTATTTTTGTAAAATGGTAAACGGGCATTGGGATAATAATTTCCCACCCAAAAAATCAGAAAATTTTGATTTTTTTTCAAAAATTTCATTTAATCTAGTTATAGTGTGTTACAATAAACATGTATTCAAAATACTGGGTTTTAAAATCATTTGCCAACCTTTTGCCCTATAAAGGGTTAAGGATTAGTGTAAAGATGGTAGTCGACACCTTTGGACGTCAAGTTAGCGATTCATCACGTGGCTTTAATTCTGGTAGTGTAGCTGCTGCTCGTGGTCCACCTGGAATAGGATTTCAATTAACAGCCAATGACGATTACGATTTGGAAACTAAACGATTGTGTAACATTGGCGATCCGCAAGAAGATAACGATGCTGTAAATAAGAAAAACACCTTAATTGTACAAGAGAAGGTTGTTACTGTGCGTAAGAGAAAATTGATAGATGTTGGCGAACCAGAGGCCGAATCGGATGCCGTGACCAAGAAATTTACAAAGAAAAAACTCCGCAGAATCAATTATCGAATAGATCGTGTGTTGGATGCGATCCGCGAAGATGTCATTCTCCGTTTAATTTCTCTCGAAAGTACATCGAGAGCGCTAATCACATGTGTAGACTCCATTACAGCTAATCTGTATCATCTTAGTTCGGTGTGAAATCGCGATATGAACACATTACCTATAAAGCTTGCAGCAGAATCCTTTATACATACTTCACCTAGAGCAGAACATTTGCTGAAATTATTCGAAGAACAGGAGCAGCAGCAGCAGCAGCAGCAAGATGACGCCTCCGAAGATAATACCCAACAGCAGCAATAGGAAACAAGTTATAGTTGATGAAATTCATAAACCTGCACGTAAAAATTTCCCAAGAAGACATACAGTACTGAAAGGTCCGAGAGATTTGTATCAAATCGATCTTGCCGAATATCGTTACGATGCAAAAGACAATGACGGTTACAAGTTTATATTGTGCGTAATCGACTGTTATACGAAATACCTGTGGACTTTTCCGCTAAAAACAAAAAGTGACCCAGAAGTTACGAGTGCGATGCAAATTATATTGAATGCGGCCGGATCACCGAAGAATATTCAGTCGGACGATGGTAGCGAATTTTGGAATCGACACTTTAAAAAACTCATGAAAACACTGGGGATAAGGCTTTATTCCACATTTTCAGTTACAAAAGCAGCCATTGCGGAGCGAGTAATTCGCACGATAAAGACAAAACTTGAAAAACTGTTTAGTTTTAACGGCAACTACAGGTGGATTGATATTTTGCAGCGTGTTACTGCCGAATATAACAATGAAAAACATCGTACGATCGGAATGACACCTCATTACGCATTACATAATAATGTCAATCTGGATGCTGTGTATGCTCGTGTGAAGCGTGTTGGAAAACTTCGTTATAGTGTAGGCGATGTTGTACGTATTTACAAATTTAAATCAACATTCGAGAAAGGCTATAAACCGAATTGGTCTACGGAACTATTTAAAATCGTTAAAGTACAACTGACCAATCCCACAACGTATCTATTGGAGGATTTGGAAGGCAAGCCTATTTTGGGTGCATTTTACGAGCAGGAAATTGCAAAAACCAATGAAACCGAAGTGTATTTAGTGGAGAAGATATTAAAACATCGCCATACTCGTACGAATAATGAACAGTTATTAGTAAAATGGTTAGGTTTTAAAGAGCCCACATGGATATCTGCTAAAGATTTGATTGTCTAAAATTGCATGCATACTATGTAGTAAAATAAATAGAATATTAGTTTAAATATGTATATTGTATTTATAATGTTACATAATAATAATAAACATATATATTACATATAGAGTTTTTATTTAAAAGACATTCATGTGACAGTTTGAGATCGTTCACAGCAGGTCGAAATGCAATTTGACATCTGATTGGAACACATCGTCACTTCATCTTGGTGTTGTTGTTGTTGACATTTTCCTCCTTATAGGCGCGTTCCTTTCATCCATGGGAACAGCTCGGAGCGGCTCCAAACTGTCGCGCACCTAGTTCCTTTCACAAGGGCGTTTAACCTCAGAGTCGCTCTGGGCTTATTTCCCCTTTCCTCTCAAGGACCAGCTCGTTGGTCGGGGCGCGAAGCCACAGCCAGCCAGCATGGCATACTTTTAATTTTTAAAAGGCGCGAAGGCGAAATCATTTGAGGTTAGGTGCAACTTCTCCCTGGTTTTAGGTGCTATGCTAAATTTTTTGAAGAAAAAATGTCATCACTGAAATAAAGCCTCACCTTTGCGCATGAACAGAACTTTTAGCTATAGGAATGTTAATTTTTTTGTAATTGTTAGGATTTTGAATTTGTTAAATTTTATATAACTAAGTTATTAATTAAACATTTTATTAAACGCTTACCATTCCTACATCTAAATTTGTTTCATTTTCTAAAGCAGTTGCTATTAGGAAAACAAAGACTGATAGAAGAAGACAATTCACTTGTGATATTGTAGTAAAATAGTGGGTGCATAGATTTAATTTTTCAGTATACTATAAGCTCTTAAAGTGTTGGAATATTTTTGGTTATAACAAAAAATGAAAATGAATTTCAGCGAGTTTTTGTTACTGTTCAGCACCAAACACAAATTTCTAAAAATAACATTTTAAGGTTATGTGACTGTTTAAAACTTTTGGCGCGCGCTAGATGTGCGCTATGCCGCTAAATCGCGTTCCATTCACGAGCAGCACCGAGCGACTCGGGCTTCTAGCCGTCGGGGTTTGATGCACGCGAAAGGAAAGCAGCTAATATATTATAAATAGCAGCAACTGTGCCGCTTATTGCTCCCATCGCAGCAAGTACACCTGATGCTATCCATATCCATGACTCATGAGGTACATTCATCGTCATCAGCATTACATAATTCCATATCATTAAGTTCCATTTTGTTTCATAATAGGTGCCATTGTGAAAATAGTAACGAATCTTGTAATTTATCCAGGAGCCTTCTTTGTCCGCATACTCCAATGTCGCTAGGAATGTCTTGTTTAAATGTTTGAAGGTCATTGACCTCCACTCACATGCAACTGTGTCATTAAATGAGGCCAATGAGTTTGAAAATTCTGCGCAAATCTCGACGTTTTTCACATAGGTAGGCCAATACACATATATAGTTTTATTTATTACTATCGCTAAAGCAAAATACATCAAGGCACTACTAGCCATTATTCTAAATGATATGACACTTTTTAACATTTTAGTCTTATTTCTAGTACATATTCTCTCTACTTTCATGCGCACGCGCTCTCACATTCAAGGTAGTAGTTTATTGGCCTACTTTCTGATCGAAAATACGCTTGTACACCTGTCCTTTGGCCATGCATTCCTGCAATTGGGTCCTGGTAAAGTTAAGGTCGTTGCGGAGACTCAACAATTGAATATCCTGCGAAGTTGTCTGTGTGATTAGATAATCTAATTGAACCTTGTCATCGGCACACTCTTGGGTAATTTTTTCCAAACACTTTGTCGAACTCGGTAGTGATACTTCATCTCGCAAAGCATTGTACATTGTCGAGAAGTTAAACATAGGAATTTCGTCGCCCCATTGAGGTTGATGAAAATCTATTTTTACATTGGTTTTATTCACATTCCTATTTATACTGGTCGTTCCGTTTAGCCACATTTGCGAATTTAACGAATGATCGGTTGCACTTGTCACAGCCAGCATAATTGCAATCAGCACAATCATTTTCATAGGGAATTGTCGCAACTGCGATATGTTCACTACTAAGTTCTATCCGTAAATCCACCATAATCTATATCGTCGCAAAAATTTCTTATCAGTGGTTACTCCCCCACCCGCAACTTTTGTAATTTTCCACACCTTATACTTAAAACCTTTGTTTCTAAATGTCTCTTTCTCCCACCGTTTCATTTTTACTTGAACGTAATTCTTCCAATCATGCCTTAGATATATTTACAGTCAAATTTATTATCGATTTTAATGTCCAGCCACTTCCAGTCTCTTGAAAATCTGATAATTTTGTCTTTAGGCTATCTATTGCAGAATCGTACAATTCTCTCAGATTAGTGCTTTCATACACACTATAATTGCAGGTATTGAAATACTTTAAACTCACTTCGTCCGATTCTTTCTTTATAAATTCTCCGCAAAATACAAAGTTCACCTTTATATTGTTTAAACTTTTCAGTGCACTGATTAACTGATATCTCACCACCGAAAATGAATCCTCGAAAAACTCATACACTTCAGTATGCCTTAAATTGACAACCGCCCCCGTGCGAATTCTATTCTTGAATGCACTCGACACCTTCGCCCATTTCAATTTTCTACTATCCTCCTTCTCACCGCTGCCAATCACCTGCGAACGAAGTCGTTTTGACTTATAATTTATTAGTTCAGTCTCTACATGACGTTTTCTTCCCACGCTTGCATCTTTATTTTCACGTATCGCTGTCACAATATTACTTCTTATTTCATCATTAGCGTTCATTTCTCATCAATGTTTAAAAACTACTACCAATCTTTTATCTCCTAATTATCATTTTATTCATTTAATCCCTCCTACCGTCACCTTGATTCGCATTTCTTCCTTAAATGCACTTGCCTTAAATGCACTTTCCGGATACCGGATGTCGAGCTACTAATAATTAATAATTAATATAACATTGTAATACTTTGCTTTTAACAGATTAAAACTAACACACATCTTTATCTAATCAGACATTATTAAAAAAGGCCAGGTCAATGACTCTTTAATATGTTGTTGTTGTGATTTTTTAATCGCGCGACCTCATTCTGCTAACGGTTTCACAATTACCTGGCTTCAATTTCAATTCGAACACCTACAGATGACTCTTTTTAACACTTAAATGCACTTTGAACCCTTAAATGCACTTTTTACCTTTACCTGAACACCTTAAATGCACTTTCAACCCGTAAATGCACTTTTTACCTTTACCTGAACACCTTAAATGCACTTTGAACCCCTTAAATGCACTTCTTACCTTTACCTGAACCCCGTAAATGCACTTTTTACCTTTACCTGCACACCTTAAATGCACTTTTTACCTTTACCTGAACCCCGTAAATGCACTTTTTACCTTTACCTGAACCCCGTAAATGCACTTTTTACCTTTACCTGAACCCCGTAAATGCACTTTTTACCTTTACCTGCACACCTTAAATGCACTTTCAACCCCGTAAATGCACTTTTACCTTTACCTGCAACTTTTACCTTTACCTGCATACCTGTCCACCTGCCCTACCTTTTGCACCTGTGTGTGCCAGAACTCTCAATGATATACTACTTATGTGGCCATGAAACAACCCGATGAAATAATATGTCGTTTACAGCTGACACAACGGCTCTTACAGACCGACAAACAGAGGCCTTATTCACCCCATGTGTATCGGATATAGTATGATACTGACTTCCACTTCCTAACCAGTGTAAAGCGATGCATATCTGTTGCTTAGAAGTCAGGGCACCACTTTTACCAGTTGCGTGTTGAAGTGCTGGACGTCTCTCACAGCAGCATGCTCTTATCTTTAACCCCACAAAGTCCTGTGTACTTTTGCTAGGTAAAAATGTTGATAGTGAGAAATTTATAATGTCTAATATAAAAATAGATAATGCTGATATACCTCTTATGGAAAAAACAAAGAACTTGGGATTGGTTATTGATAAATCGTTTAGATTTAAAGACCATATATGCAAAAGTATACAAAAAGCTTACTGTAACTTAAAACATCTGTATCCTCATAGGCTATATTTAAGTGTAAAAGTTAAGACTATGCTGTGTGATACGCTTGTATTGTCTCATTTCTGTGCACCCGTATATGTATCTTGCCTGGATCATGAAACTGCGTTACGTATACAGCGTAAAAAGCGTAAAAAAATATATATTTCAGGGTGTTAGTGGAAGAACGGTTCTTTACCGAACTAACACCCTGGGGTTCCTTACTGTGCGAACATTTCATTTATTCTTAAATTTAAAAATTTTTGTTCTTAATTCGTATATTTTATATTTATGTTTACCTATATTAAATATTTGCTTTATTATTCTATGTAAAATAATTCAAATTCTGTTAGCATTCTGTAATTTTGTTGTTGTACAGTATGGAATACATTTATATTATTATTATTATTATTTTTCATGCAGTCTAGAACAAAATGCAATATTTTTCTATTCTCGGTAATTCCGGTTGTTTCGGTATTTTTACCTGTTTAGAAATGAAGCCTAAAACCTCTATTGTTAGCTAAATGCAAAGTTAATGTTTTCTGGGAACGTGCTTAAGTCATCCACAAAAGAATGTCCATTAAAGGATTAAATTTCTTTGAGATGCAGTCAGTCAGTGAGTCAGTAACTTACACAGCTGTTTTCTAAGACTGGCCTGCAGTGGGTGGGAATGAACCAACAATGATATTCCGGCCTTATCTTACCTAATTGCTTCTTAAAATAATTTTGCAGTCTTATTCAGTTTCTTCACGTTCTTATCAACAGACGGGTGTATTTTGTTCTTCAGTTAAGTTCGAAAGCGGGTTTAGTGCGATCTTTCCTTTTATTGTGTAGTAAAAACGATGCCTAAAGTTAAAGACAGTGCGTCCGTTAAATTAAAACGGTTTGTTTCTCAATATGGAGAAAAGGTCTTTTCCACTGATGACAAAATTTTATTCCGCAAGTTGTGCAATGTGAGGGTAGCTGCCGAACGAAAGTTTACAGTGGAGCAACATGTCAATCGAGAAAAACGTAAACGAAGTTTCAGCGACTGAACGACCAAAAGGTACTACAACAACAACTTCTTAGCGAAACCGTGTCATTTTCCAATCATTTTTTTGAAGAGCTCTGTATGTTGTTTCCTTCGGCGGACATCCCGTTGAATAAGATGAGCCATCCTAAGCTGCGGAATTTCTTTGAAAGGCACACCGGAAAATCAATACCAGATCCTTCAACACTTGAGCAAAAACTATGTTTCTCGTTGTTACGACAAGACGCTGGTCGAAATAAGGTAACGAGTTGGAGAAAAAACCTGTGGGTCTCAATGGATAATACTACAGATTCTCTAGGACGGTATGTAGCAAATATCATCGTTGGAACTCTGGAAGAGAACGGCCCTGGTGAACAGTTTTTACTTAATTGTGAGCATTTGGAGAAAGTTAACTGTTAATAAGCAAATTCTTTGATAATCCAATGAGAGCGTTGTGGCCTGATGGAATTCAGCACGATAAAGTGCTACTGTTAATAACGGACGCTGCACCCTACATGGTCAAGGCTGCTAACTCTTCGGGCTCTCTACTCCAAGATGCTGCATTTAACGTGTTTGGCCCATGCTTTACATAGAGTCGCTGAGGAAGTTCGCGGTCAATTTCCAGAAATTGACAAATTTATTGGCTGTGTAAAAAAGGTGATTTTAAAAGCTCCTTCTCGAGTTACGGCGTTCAAAACCGAAGCTCCAGATATTCCACTCCCTGCATCCCCGGTTTTAACAAGATGGGGTACCTGGATTGAAGCCTGCAATTACTACTGTGAAAACTTAAAAGTCGTTAAAAAGGTCATGGATTCGTTCGACAGCACTGAAGCAGCTTCAATTAAAATAGCACAAGAAGTGTTAGAAGATGTTGAAATTGCGGCAAAACTCTCATTCATCAAGACAAATTTTATACATGGGGAAGGTTTAGTGTTTTTTACTATCCCGCCTGTGGTATTAATCCCCATTTTGAGTTAATTTTGGATCCTTCAACTAAAGATTTTGCCCACCGAGCTAACCTCTTCCGTACCTAGCACAAAACGAGCCTAAAATTGAAAAGAACGTCTTTGAACGGGTGTTGGTCACTAGCGCGCGACGGCCAGTTTACCTCCTGCTGATGGCGTAAGTTTCCGAAAAAGGTATGCGTCACTTGCGCGCCGCGGTCAGAAAAGCTTAGCCGACAATGGCTCAAAGTTTCTGGGAAGGGTTGAGGATTTAAAGATTATAGAATTTATATTTCCTAATATCTGAGAAAGATTCGCAAAATGCCGACCTTGTCACTTTTACCCCCACATTTCTTATCATATTTCAACTATAAATATGCACGAAAAATCGGAGTTTCACTTATACTCTCGTCAGTTGTTACGGTGTTACTGCCTTTTCAAAATGGAGACAATGTTAAGTGAGCGCGGAAAAAAGTTAATAATTGTGGATAAAGGATAAAGAAACTGCGTTAGGTGTTTCGTACAGATCTACGAAAAGATACTGTACAGCTTCGATATCTGTCAACAAATCCGCAGCAGTTTTATTAAAAAGAAACGATCATCATAATCATCCTCGCGTCGAAAATTTAGAAGTAAAAGTAAGAACTTCTCCTAATTATTTTTTATTCTGGTAATATGACCGTTATGATCATTCCTGCAACCTTTGTGGGTTGTGACATAATTAATGGTATTCCACCACCCTGCAGACTAAATTATTAAAAATCTCACGTTTCGAGGAACAATCTGCCATGGTTATCAGAGAATTAACAATTAAAACTAAAAATGAACAAGGAAAACCTAGCTTCTCAGCTCCAGTAAAAAGCTATGTTTTTCTTGTTCATTTTTAGTTTTAATTATTAATTCTGTGATAACCAGGGCAGATTGTTCCTCGAAACGGTAATTCTGCATGGCGGCGAAATACCGATTAAAGAGCATGAATGATTTTTGTTTTTGAAATAGAATACCCCCAACTGTTACGGAGAATCACATAATTTTGTGTTTCTATCTTTTTGCATAAATAATCATTTATTTTTCACATTACAGAAATTACAAAATGACGTGAACAGGAAGGCAACGGACGATATATCGCAGCGTCCATCGAAAATAATAAATACGGGCATCAAGGAAGGGGCTGCCGGGATGGACATCACCACCAGTGACTTTATAAATATTAGGAAGAGCATTTATAGGTCAAGAAGAAATGTTTTACCACCCTTGCTACGCTCATTGGTCGATATTCACAACGCGCTTGAGTCTTTCTGTTGCAAAACTAATCAAGGAGAAAACTTTTTGTTAGTAAACAACAGAACTTTAAATACTGTTTTGTTTTCCTGCAGAACAAATTTAAATTATTTGTGTTCTCGCCCGACAATTTATGTCGATGGCGCTTTCGACTTTTGTCCAAAATTTTTCACACAACTGTTTCCAATTCACACTGTAGAGAACGGAAGATATATTCCGTTAGTATTTAATTTACTGCCAAACAAACACTCTCAGACGTACTTTGAAGCTTTTCAATTACTACGTGATTACTGCTCTAGTATAGGTGGAAATTTAACCCGTAAATACTACTATCTAAATTCTCTCTAAATCTAAACTCACGCGAGTGATTCGAATCATTTGAATCGACTCAGCAACTGATCCGTTCAATCGGAGTCGTTCATATGAACGACTCAAGTCAGATGAGTTGTGTTGGTTGCATAGCTCCTACAGATTCAATGACAATTCGTTCGTTCATTTGGATCGTTCGTTCATTCTAGATTATCGGAAGCACCGATTGCTAGCTACTAGCTACCCTTGCAGGCAGGTAACCGAGAAACTTGTTACAGAGAATTATGCGTTGGAGTACAGGTGTATTCCAGATGTGCAAAATTTGCAATACAATGCTGACGAATAAATACTTTAACAAAATATTTTCATTTCTCAGTCCTTATTTTGTGCTAGTTGCGTTAGCTTCAAGTTTTGCGATTCGGCTTTTTGCAGAAATATTTTGTTATTTTAAATTCCCTCTTGTTGTTTGTTATTTTGTTATTGTTTGTTGTTACTACTTCTATTTATTTTATTTGCTGTTGCGTTGTTTCTTGTGTTTTGCCAGTGAGACAGTGAAATGGGTTCGCGTACTCAAAAAAAGAGCGAGTTGTTGCTGCGTTTTAAAGATTTTGATGAAAATCAAAAAAAGGCGAAGTGCTGCTATTGCTTGAATTACGTCAGTATTTCTGGAGGATCTACATCAAATTTATCGCGGCATTTGAAATTGAAACACCCCACGGTTCAACTTCGACGGAATACGGTGGTTAGAGGCCCTGCTTCAAATTCGATCAAAGAATCTGGTGAACCACCAACAATTAACGCCGTAGCTACCCCAGAACCACAACCTGGAACTTCAAGAGAAGCAGTACAAGGGGCTGTTTCGATTTCGAATCCACCGAATTTATCGAGTAGGTATAGTATTTAGAAAACCGATTAGAAATATTAATTACGACAATAGTAACGATAATAACTTTAATCACTTTATACATTACATTTTTACATTTGTTGCTTAACAAAATATTTTAAAAAATCATTGTCATTTCAATCGCCTATAATGGACAAAATTATTTAGGTACGATTGCAAGACCGCCACAAGTTCAACATCGGCAACAGGAGTGGCAGAGTTTGTACATATATACAAGCCGATTTCAATCAACAAGGCCCGACAGTTGGACGATCAGGTGGTGAAAATGATTGTCAAGGAATTTCATCCATTTCAAATGGTGGAGGGACCTGAATTTAAAAATTTTGCGGCTCTTTTAAACCCAGGTTATTCCTTACCTTCTAGAAAATCTCTGTCCAATACATTACTACCAAGGGTTTATAATTCAACGAGGGAAAGCGTACTTGAAAAATTAACGGAAGCCACAGCAGTCTGCTTAACAACAGACGGGTGGAAGTCGTCCGTTACCTCGTCCGATTTCCTTGGTATCACAGTACATTTTATTGATGCGCAGGGCAAGTTGTGTACATATTTATTAGGCTGCGTAAGATTCGAGGAGCAGCATACTGCAGTTAATTTAGCAGCGCGTCTAAATCAAATCGCTGAAGAATGGGGGATAAAATCGCAGGGGCCGTTACCGACAACGCGCATAATATTACAGCCGCTATACGTGATTGTGGTTGGAGACATTAAGCTGTTTCGAGCATACGGTTAATTTGGTAGTAAAAGCGGCAAAAATCGAAGTACAATTGACTATCGATAAAGTAAAAACAATTGTTGAATTCTTCAAAAGAAGCGGTCCCGCTAAAACGAAATTAACTGCTATGCAAGAGCAGCTGAATTTGCCAATGTTAAAATTAAAACAAGATGTGGAAACTCGGTGGAATTCCACCTATGAAATGGTAACTAGAATTCTGGAAGTGAAGGATGCCGTTATAGCCACCCTCGCGTTAATAAATCCCGAAATCAATAAGTTAAGCGAGCAGGACTGGATACTTTTAAAACAGGTTACAGAAATACTCA
Organism: Agriotes lineatus; assembly: GCA_940337035.1. Taxonomy (NCBI): domain Eukaryota; kingdom Metazoa; phylum Arthropoda; class Insecta; order Coleoptera; family Elateridae; genus Agriotes; species Agriotes lineatus. The sequence continues at coordinate 27,329 of CALNHX010001011.1, forward strand.
AAATTTTTTATGAAGTTACTGTGGAAATTGGTAGCGAAAAGACTGTAACCCTATCCAAGCTAATGCTATTTGTTAGAGCTATGAATGTTCATATAGACAAATACCTGGTAGATAGGCAATTAAATATAAAATGTCTGGATATGTTGAGGGTATTAAGAAGCGAATTGAAAAGGCGATTTAAAAATATCAGCGACAATGACTTAATTAGCCAATCTACATTTCTGGACCCACGTTTCAAAAAATTTGGATTTTTTGACGAACATAAATTTCAAGCCGCATATAGTGCAATGAGAAGCAAATTAACCGCAATTCGGCTTCCTGCAGAAACAACGGCGGCATCGGCAACTCCTGATGAAGTCGATACAAATGTGGGTTACCAGAAAAATTCTCTCCTTTGGGGCGATTTCGACACAAGGGTTGAAAAAGTAAAAAAAACTGAGAACCCCACGGCAGCCGTGATCATAGAGATGGATAAATATCTGCAAGAACCACTTATTGGCCGATACGAGGATCCCCTGAAGTGGTGGTTCGAACGAAAATTAATTTACTCTCGATTATACGAATTAGTGCTGCGGCGTCTTTGTTTAGTGGCTACGTCGGTTCCCTGTGAAAGAAATATCAGCTCGCTGGGGCAAAGAAAGTATTTGGCGAAAATCAAATTAAAAAAATGAACAGCCAAAAGAGGATTGAGTGGTCTGTAAGCGAAATTTCAAGCGCTATATCAATGTATGCTGCTGGCCCTAGAGCATACAGGCTTAGTCTAAAAAAGGGTTTTCCCTATCCAGCAGTCTCTACATTGAATGAATGGTTAGGAAAAATAATATTAGAGCCAGGGATTTTAAAAAATGTTTTAAATGTTTTAAAAATTGCCGAATTTGCTGATATGACTGAAAAAGATCGTGTATGTACCATTGTATTTGATGAAATGAAAGTAAGAAAGGAATATCAATATGACCCAGCAAAAGACTCTGTGGTGAAACCTTACGATTATGTTCAGGTTGCTGTAATTAAGGAAATATTTAGATCATGGAAGCAACCAATTTTTTATAATTTTGATTGTAAAATGACATCTGCCATTTTAATGGACATTATTAAATTTGTGGAGGATTCTGGTAAGTGTAACTTTTCAATAAATCATATAAAATATTTAATGCTAAACATTGTAGGTTTCCATGTTGTTGCTATGGTATCAGATTTGGGAGGTGCAAATCGGGAGCTTCACAGTGATCTAAATATTTCAGAGGCTAAAACATACTTTGAAAATCTTAGGACAAAAGAAAACATTTTTGTGTTCGCCGACGTCCCCCATCTTCTAAAATTAATTAGAAATAATTTTGTGGACCACGGATTTTTAATTAACAATAAAATAATTAAGAAGCAAATTGTAGAGGAGGCCATAAGTGTATCATCAGGTTCAGATTTAAAAATCACACACAGTATCACCCTTGACCCATTAAATGTTGCTGGAACTCAAAGGCAAAAGGTCAAGGTCAATGCGATATCCCGATGCGGAACACTTGGTTTTTTAACAACAGAAAATTGGTTGGAGTGTGCAGATTTTTTTAAATTGGTAAGTACTTATGTCATTCTTTCTGAATTATTTCAATATTTATTGATTTTCTGTTTTAGGTAAATGACTGGTTCGATGTCTTTAATGTCAGCATCCCAATAGCTGACTCCCGGGCAAGAAATAGGGCCTACGGATTAGCCCTTGAAGAACAGAACCGGATTTTAAATAAAATGTTTGAGGTGATTACTCAATTAAAGGTCGTTAACAGTCGAAGCAAATTGCCATTTCAAAAGGGTAAGGGAGTAATTTTACAAAATATTGTTACTCTAATAACATGCATGTCTTAATTTAGGTATACTGCTGTCCAATTCTGCTTTACAAATGCTAAGGGAGGATCTGAATCGTCGTTTTGGCGCCCAATACCTGTTAACAAGACGCATTAATCAAGATGTCATAGAAAACATTTTCGGAGTGATCAGGGCAAAAGGTGGTCTCCATGACCATCCAAGCCCCCTGGAAATCAAATACAGATTAAGGTCCTTTATTTTCGGGAAAAACGAGGGAGCGTATTCGGATTATTCTAACGTAGAATTAGATGATACCCCAGATATCCCACTAAGCGGAACTTTAATTAAAAAGCTAAATATTACGTCTGAGGTGATTGTAATGATGAAAAATCCGATTTAATAGAGTTAAATGAGCTTGAATACGACGGGCTGGAAAATTTGGCAGGTTTTGTCTGCCACAAACTACAGGATCCAACCTTACAAAGTGTCTCAAGCCAGAGCTTCTCGTGGATAGATCACCTCAGCGAGGGTGGTTTATCAAAACCATCTTCAATTTCTATGTCCCAAATTGAGGAGCTTAATAAAGTGTTTCTCGAAATGAATGGCGATGGTTTAATTACCGGAAAACTTTATTATAAAATTTTATCCACGATCTTTTGGATAAAAGTAGCAGTATTGACTGCCCTATAAAAGCCAAGCGATTATTTTTTAGATCCAGAATGTTCTTTCGCATCAAAGAACTTAATAAAGCTTTGAAGAACAGAAGTAATCTTAAAAGAAAATGGAAAAAAGTTGTTTCTTAGGGGAATCATGTTTATACTCCTATTTACTATTGTGTTTATATTCTCTTTTCATTCATTATTATCTGTATTTAATGATATATTTCATGTTTATTTTTTAGTTTTATACGTTTTTAGAGTTAAAATTGAGTTGTAGATGTTTTTTTAATGTTTAAGTTTAAATTAGCATATTTATTTATTTTTTAAATAATGCATTGTACAAATTTCAAATTTCTACTTATTTGAGAATACACCCCATTGTTTTCCTAAAATATTTTCTATGAGTATACACAGCATTAATAAAACGCCGCATAAACCCTATGTATAGTTGTATTAATTGTGCATAACCCAACACCTATTACCCCCTCTTGTAGGTAGTAAATTTTTTCTGTAGATACATATTTAATTTTTCTTGCACCTTTTTCGCAAAATTCTTAGCAAAACCCTTAAAAAAAACAAGTATTGCTGTCAAATAAGGCATTTAAGACCACAGCTATGCAAAAATCCAGTAATTTTATATTTTTGAACTATAAAAAGAACCATTACAAACATCTTTTGTATTAAACATTTTTTTCTAACTATTAAATTAAACGCGTTATCAGCGAAAATTCGTACAAACGTCCATCTCTGTAATGGATGTTACTCTGTCAGTGACCTCATGCTCACGAACGATCCACCTCTAGTCAGGTAGTTCTTTGTGGAATGCTGTCGTGAGTGGTTGTTCATATTGTTTACTTCCAAAGCAATACGATAGTTTGGTCCGTGGAACCCGATAGTAGCATAAGTGTTATTTTGTAAACGACGATAGTTTAGGTAAGTGGCCATGTAAATCCATGTACATTGCTAACTAGTTACTTGAGCATGGTTATAATAAAACAATAATATTGTATGATACTCATACTAGCTGATTTTTATAGTTATGAGCGCGTCAACCAATGAGCTACTTTCCGATCGTCAGTTGGCGGAATTATTAAACTATGACGCTTTTTCGATAGAGATGGAAAATGATAACAATGCGCAAAACGTTCAAGACGTACCCATACCGGAAGAAAAAGGCAGGGCTTTTGGTCAAATATTGAGTGGCGGCGACGAAAGTGATAAGGAAGAAGAAGATTACGAAATTTTTAGTGACCATGATTCAGAAAGCGAAGTTGAGGCTGGTCCAAGTGAAGATGATAACCAAGAAGAACATCTAACAGATTCTTCTAGTGATAGTAACACCTCTTCGACTTCGAACGCGGAAAGGATAGAACTAAATGGTCCAAAGAAGCTCCTTCTTGTAAGAAAACTTTAAAGCACAATATTATAAAAAATGTGTTACCTGGTCTCAAAGGGCCAGCTCGTGCAAATCGTTTGACAACTCCGTTGGAAGCTTGGAAATTACTCTTTAGCGACAATATGATTCAAATTATTGTTCAAAACACTAATTTAAAAATCGACGAAATGAAAACTCATTACAGTAAATTTACAACATTCAGAACAGCAGAAAGACATTTTTGCCTACGTTTGTACAAAACACAGACGAATTGGAAATAAGACCTTTTATAGGGCTTCTATACATGCAATGACTCTTCAAGTCAGGTCACGAAGATCTGAGATATATGTGCTACTGATGGAACCGGCAGGCCACTATTTCGGTGCACTATGTCAATGGCACGGTTTTCATTTTTATTTGCCTGTCTTCATTTTGATGATGCTACAACTAGACCTGAAAGAGTAAAAAACAACCAGTTAGCTGCAATCTCCGATCTATTTGAACAGTTCGTAACCAATTCTAAAGAAAATTAGGCTTCGGGATCTAATCTCACCATAGACGAAATGCTAGTTCCGTTTAGGGGGAGATGTTCATTTCGTATGTACATCCCCAACAAACCCGCTAAATAAAAGTGCAAGTATTAGCTGACAGTAAAACCCACTATATGGTAAATGCCGAAGTTTATACCGGTAAATATCCAAAACCTACGAGTGTAAAAAGTAAATTGTCGCATCCCACGCAAGGGGTGTTACGTTTGATTGCACCCGTTGCACTCTTCTATTGAGTTGATTGATGAACTAAAAAAAGTGGTCTAACGTATGTGGACACCATGCGAAAAAATAAGAGACTGATCCCTCCACAGTTCCAACCAAATCGAAACCGTGATGTACAATCTTCATTATTTGGGTTTTCAGCGCAAAGCACTATTGTTTCTCATGTACTAAAACGAGGAAAAACAGTTATCCTAGTCTCTAGTATGCATCACGATAATTCCGTAGATGATGTTAGCAAAAAAACCGAAATAAATTTATACTACAATGGCACTAAAGCAGGAGTTGACGCACTTGACGAAAAATGTACTAATTATTCGACGCCAAGAGGAACTCGCAGGTGGCCAATGGCATTATTCCTCGCCATAATAAATATTGCTGGAGTGAATAGCAGGGTCATATACCAGTTCGCCCAACAAGGAAAAGAAATTTCCATGTACAATTTCCTCAAAGAGCTAGGACGTGAATTGTATACTCCGTACATGACGGCTAGAATATACAACATGCATGTACCTCGCAAACTTCGTTCAATGGCCGCTGATATTCTAGGAATTGTCATGGAAGAACCACCTGTACCTTCGGAAAACCCTTGCAGGTCGAAAAGACCCAGATGCCGCGTTTGCACGCCAGGATAAGACCGGAAAACCACTAATTACTGCGTTAGGTGTAAAATTCCAATATGTTTAAAATGTGCGGCCACAATGTTATCAACATACAGGGACGGCCATAATCAAGTACCCGATTTGAAGCGTTCGTAATTGTTTTATCTGAGAGCTTTTGTTAGTTTACTTTTGACATTTCTCCAGTGCACACATTCAAGTTTTATTATGAATCTATACACACTAGAGGAACGTGCAGAAATAGTAATTTTATTTATTAAAAACAATGAATCGGTTATTTCAACACAGCGAAATTTTCGCCGAAATTATCCTCACCGTCCTGCTCCAACTGGAAAGACAATACGCCGTTTATGTCAACAATTTCGGCGTAGTGGGACAACGGCTGCTGCAAAGCATATTGGACGATCACGAACAGGACGCTCAATTGAAAATATCCGACGTGTAAGAGAAAGCATTGCAGAAGATCCAAGAACGTCGACAAAAAGATGCGCCACACAATTGGGCATGTCTCGGACGTCCCTGAGGCGAATTTTGAAGTTAGATTTGCACGAATTTCCATACAAAATCCAGGTGGCACAGCAGCTTCTTCCCAGAGACCATCAACAACGCCTGCAATAGTGTCACTGTCTCCTGAACCTTAACGACAATATTGACGATTTTCCACATAAATTGATTATGACCGACGAAGCTCATTTTCACTTAAGTGGATTTGTAAATAAGCAGAATTACCGCTACTAGGGTACAGAAAACCCTCGTATTCTTCAGGAAAGACCACTACACCCTTCACGAGTCACTGTTTGGTGCGGCGTCTTTGCCCAAGGTGTAATTGGTCCATATTTCTTCGACGAAGGCACTGCTGTTACGGTCAACGGAGAGCGCTATAGAGCAATGCTGAATAACTTTTTGTCACCTCAGTTGGAAGTCCTAGGACTGGAGGATATGTGGTTGCAACAGGACCGTGCGACTGCGCACACATCCAGAGAGACAATGGTCATGTTGCGCAACATGTTCCCTGCGCGATTAATTTCTCGATTTGGCGACTTAGCGTGGCCTTCGAGATCGCCGGATCTTTCGGTTCCTGATTTCTTCTTATGGGGCTATCTCAAAGGAAAGGTATACGCCAATAACCCTCAGACGCTACAGCAGCTGAAACATAATATCCGTCAAGAAATAGAGGATCTAACGCCCAATGACTTGACTCGAGTTATGGAACATGCCGTAAAAAGAGCTCAGATGTGCATCGCAGTTAGAGGCGGTCACTTGACTGACATCATCTTTAATTGAGTTTAGGCTTAATCTTTAAATACAAATAAATGTCCTACCCCTATTTTTTTGCTTTTTATTTCCTTGCATTGTACACGGCCGCTACTTAAAATCGGGTACTTGATTATGGCCGTCCCTGTATTAAGAAATAAAATATTTAAATCATAACTTATGAGTTTCATTTTAAAAGTGTGTACAGGGTGTTCCATTTTCGATGAGATTAAATGGAAATCTCCTGTATTACTACAGGTTGAAGAAAATCATTTGCACAGTATGAGGATATCTTTTCAAAAGCAACATGATGGTGCAAATATCTTTTGTTTTCCGAGCTGCAGTCTAAAAATGGAAAATTCTACATTTTTATTCGACGTCGCAGCCCATTTGTTTTTCAAAATATAAAAAAAAACAAACCCGGGATCACTAATGCACATTTTTACGTAGATATAATCTAATCAGGATTTTAATTATGACCTAAACCTTTCGTTAATGGAATTGCAGTTGACTCTGACACTATCAAATAGCATACCCTTTTACCGTTTGAAATATATATAACCTACTTTATCATAGTTAACCTTAGTAATGGAAAAATTATGGCAACATGTCGTATTTAAGGCTCCAGGTAAGAGATTCAATAGTATATTATACTCGTTTAATAAAAGGCATTGCAGTACTTGTTCCACTGAAGCCAACCCTCGCTGCGCTTGTCGTGGCCGAAACGCACTCGTGCTACAATAGGCCCTCTTATTAAACTAGTACAACAGTGTACGGTTGGCGCCACTTTTATTATTCACTATAATAAAAATCGAAAAAAAAATGCCATGGCAGCGAGAATCCGCTCACATTTAGATGGCGCCGACTGTACTATTATTTCTTCTTCTTACTTATTATATTATAAAACGACTAAACTGTAAAAACTACATAGTTATCAGTTTCATGGCTTACTGGATATGTATTAAAAAATGCTATAATTTTTATGTTACTAAAGTTAACTATGATAAAAGTATATACAGGGTGGTGAAAACTACCTAATTATATCATTTCTGCGCTCTTCGTGAGGGTGCATAGAGTTATATACTACAAATATTTTTCGAATACTCAGCTCCATTCTCTTAGAATTAATCAAATAAAATTTTTCAAGATGTTTCAAAAGCAATCGTTATCTATCCAGCTGGTCCTCGAGCTTACAGATTGCTTCTAAAAAAAGACTATCCTTTTCCAGCTGCATCAACACTTCGATTTTGGTTGAAAAATATTAAAATTTCACCTGGTATCTTGAAACTTGTATTTGATATAATAAAATTGAAAGAAATGAACAAGATGGAAAAAGTTTGTATATTATCATTTGATGAGATAAAGGTTCGAAAAATCTATTTGTACGACAAGGCTAACGACGAAACTTTAAATCCATCAAGTTATGCACAAGTATTTATGCTAAGGGGACTGTTTTCGAATTGGAAACAACCAATCTTCTATGATTACGACTGTAAGGTAACAAAGGATCTTTTATTTAAAATAATAAATTATGTTGAAAATTCAGGTAAGCTTCAACAGCAATCTGTTTACCTTACCGCTTCTAATTGTTTTATTTTATAGGTTTCCAAATTGTAGGTATAGTTAGTGATCTTGGAGGAGGAAATAGAAGCTCACATACTGAATTGCCACTCTGAACAACCTTGGTTTAAAAATCCTGCAAATGAACATAAAATTCATGTTTTCGCTGATGTCCCTCTAAATTAATTAGAAATCATTTTGTTGATAGTGGCTATATATTCAACGGCAAGGAAATTAACAAAATTGTTATTGAAAAGCTTCTAGACGTCACTAGCAACTCTGATTAGCTATTACTCACAACATTTCTAAAGAAAGTCTAAACGTAAAGCACGCTAATAGACAAAAAGTGAAATTCGCCACAAAATTATTTTCTCACACTATTTCCAGTGCAATTACAAGAATTGGGATGAATGGTCAGCTGGAGGGTCATAATTGGATTGAATGTGCAGATTTCTTTAAATTAGTAAGTATTTACAAAACTTTTTTTTGAAATAACTTTTATTATTCCTCTAATTCTAAACTAGGTAAACGACTGGTTCGATTGTTTAAATGTGCGAGTTCCACGACCAGATAGTCGAGAGAGAAAACACGCATATGGATTGTCCCTTGATCTTCAGAACAACATTATCAACAATATGACGAATGTTATAACCAATAATTTGAGAGCCAAAGGCAAGTCTTCTCCTCTGCCATATCAGAAAGGTAACTTTTAATATTAAATTTAATAAAGTAAATATTCCTAATTATTTATAAGTAATTTATTATAGGAGTTATAATGACAAACAGACCGTTACAATTTCTATTTGAAGATCTCGTGAAAAGATTCGGAACGAAATATATTTTGACATACCGACTAAACCAAGATGTGCTGGAAAACTTTTTTGGTGCTATAAGAGCTAAAGGGGGCCTTCATGACCATCCAGATCCTCTGGAGTTTAGATACCGGTTGCGGTCCTATTTAATGGGCAGAAATGAAGGGTCACTTTCGGCGTATGGCATCGTTGAAGAGCCGACTTTAGGTGCAGCATTTTTCAACACCATTCTTGATGAGATTGTAGCACAGCAAGACGAAGAACCCTATTCGATTGAATTAAAAGACGTTGTCTATGGCGGTTTGGAAAATTTGGCTGGTTTCATTTGCCACAAACTGAAAGAGCCAAACAACTCAATAACAACAAGTGCTAACGTGTTCTCTTACTCTTGGGTTGACCATTGCAGTGAAGACTAAACCATCGACAGATTTCATGGCTAAAATGGAACAATTGGAAGCAATTTTCTTAAATGTTAATTCAGAGGGTATTTTAATTTCCAAAAATTATTTAAAAAACTTGCTAGACAAAATAATAATGTACAATGTACTGAGGATGATAAAATAGTTATTTGTTTCATTAGTACAAAAAATGCATGATTTCGGGACAAGTAAGACAGATCGCCGGACTGTACAAATATCTAGACATGTTAGGGGAGCGTATTTTTTATTTTGATACTGACTCGATCATCTTTATATCAAAAGCTAGTGATTGGCTACCTGAAATAGAGGTCTTTTTAGGCCAGTTAACAGACGAAGTCGAGCAAAACGGTATAGATAGATATACAGGATGTTAACGAAAGGTCGGATATTCTACCCACGTATAATACTTATCAAAAGAAGCAAGAAAGTCTTAATAAACATAGGTCCATAAATCAACGATTTTGTATTTTAATCACTGCAGTACTGGATTTTTCATCGTGTTGTTCATGGAAAAATTTAAATCGTTGTTTTACTTTGTTTCTCTTTATTTGGTGTCATTAATTTCGCTAGAGTACTGTATTATCAGTTTTATAGTATTTTCGCTTAAAATTACTTGCAAATAAAATAAAATTCCACTCTACACCAATGAAGAAATGTCAGATATTCATTTCATGTACGGCCGTGCCGTGCCAACGGCAACGCTTATGAAGCACGGCGTCTATATGCCGAAGCATTTCCGAATAATTCACTTCAATCCTAATAGCCCAGTCAACAAAGGCCCGGTTTTAGCGTTTGAAAAAAATAAATCGGAAAGTTTTAAAATTTGGTGAGGATGTTTATTTGGACGTACTATTGAATATATAAAGAGTTCCGAAAAATTGAAGGCGAGCCGGCGCCGCCATCTTGGAAAGAAGGTACACTTTTATAGTTTTTTGCAAATATTCTGTGAAATATCAACTTTATCACAAAAACTGATCTTACAAAAATGAAAGAGCATTAAATTTCCCACAAAAACGCATCATCAATTTTTTTTGTCAGAGGAATAGTTTCCTCGAAAATGGCCAGCGAATTTTGATAGAAAGCAAAGTGATTATTAAACGAAAAGAAATATTCAAAAAACCCATTGCGATTAAATCCAATCTTGCTTCCTGCTCCTGTCTTTGTTTTAGTCTAATGTCAATTCTGTCAGCTCTCAATCTGGTGATAAAATCATTTTGAACTCAGCGTTTCGTTGCGAAGCGTTCTCTTATTATGGCGGAAAGTGAAAAATGTTTTATTTGCGACGAAAACCTTTCAAGCGGTTATATTGTGGAAGTGAGGCAAAAAAGAATTGTTAATCTAAAAAAATGTAGTGTTTTAAGAAATGATAATAGACATGTACTACTACAAGGTTTACAGTGTGTAAAAGTTCATGTTGTGTGCCGAAGGAACTATATCCGGTCAAATACGATTGAAGCAGCATTAAAAAAAACTGCTAGTGAGGAAACAACATCTAGAACTGAGCAGCGTACGGACACTTTGCGATCATCTTTCTCTGCATTTGATTTTAAAACGAAATGTTTGTACTGTACGGAAAGCATTGATGAAGTATTTTATAAAAAAGAAAAGAAGAAGCCAGTCAATAAACGAAAAGTCGTTTATAACGTTCGGAGTTTATCATTGCAGGAAAAAGTTCTCGAAGAAGCTGAAAGAAGAAATGATAAGTGGGGAGAGGAAGTTCGACTCCGGGTTTCGTCTCATTTTTTTTACATCCCACAGCCACAGGAAAAAAGAGAGGCCGTCCTGAGGCAGATGCTGTTACTACGGCTATGGAAGAGATTTATGCTTATCTTGAAAACAACGACGATTCTCAAGTGTCAGTGTCTGAGTTAATATCTAAATGTACAGAATACGTTCTTCCGAAGCAACCGTAAAGACCAGATTAAAGTAAAAATATGGAGAAAGAATTATCATAACCCAAAATAAAAATAGGGCTGTAATCATTCGTTTCCGTGACGCAAGTCAAAAACAATTGACAAATGCTTGGTATAATATTAAAGAAAAAGATGAACGTGACTTAGAATAATCATTAAAGAAGACATACAAACACAAGTGTATGACAATACTTCCTACCCTTCAAGTGATGAGTTCTTGGAGAATGCAAGCAGTGTCATTCCTGAAAGCCTGATTGTTTTTTGGAGCGTCTCCTCGTCAACAAGAAAAACAAAAGTGCGAGAAGTGCCAGGAGAAAATGTATTTCCTTCGCTCACGGCATTATTTCGGCAATAAAACCACGTTCTTTTCTGTCTTCTATGCAAACGAGTATTGCTCTCTTTTTATATAGAAAATATGGGTCGAAAAATTTGGTAACTCTGCTTTCCAATTTAGGATTCTGCTGTTCATACCGCGAAGCTCAAGTGTTGGAAATGTCAGCGATCTATCATTCTCCACCACAGATTCTTACAGAATCATTTTGTCAATTTATTTTCGATAATGCCGATTACAACGTCTCAACGATTGACGGTTTAAATACATTCCATAGTATGGGGGGCATCAAATGCATAACACCCCTCAACATCAGTTGTTACTGCTGGAGAGATAGTAAAGTTATCTAAATTACCACCAGCAAAAGAAATTGGAGACCTGTCCGCCATTCCATTACTCACGTTTGAAAATGTCGGAGGAATTGGTTTAAAAACCATTGCGATTAAAGATCTCCATCGTCTGAGTCCTTTAACAGAAGAAGTACCAGCGCCACAGCCATGTGACATTTTATGGATGTGTGGAAAATGGCTAGAAGTTCCCTTAATTCCCGAATGAAAAAGATTTATGTTAAGTGTAACCAAACATCTGCCTATGATGTAACGAAAATCATTCCTATTCCTTTCGTGAATTCTCCACCGAGTAACTACGACACCATATACACTGTACTCAATTTCGCTGCTGAAGAATGTGTCAAATTAAAGCAACGAACCTGCTTTACCACTTTTGATCAACCTCTTTATTATAAAGCCCGTGAAATTGTTGCTGCATCCCCGAAGAAGTCATTGTTATCTAACATCGTGGTGAGGCTTGGAGGATTTCACCTTTTAATGTCTTTTCTTGGCTGCGTTGGATACATAATGGCGGGAAGCGGTTTAAAGGAGCTTCTATGTACGGTTTATGCTCCAAAATCAGTAGAAAAAATGCTGTCAGGTCATGCTTATGCGAGAGCTGTCCGGGCGCATTTACTGACTCAGACCGCTTTGGCAAATATTATTCTTGCGACATTGGATATTACAATTGCGGAGCGCGAAACTATTAAAGAAACTTTGAGGAATTTCCTCGTTGATCATCCATCATTACACACATTCCAAAATGCGCTCATAAGGAAAGTAAAAGTATTGATGAAAGAAAAAATACAACAACTGAAGAGAAATGGAGCAACGGCATGGCATGTCTCTGGATTTAATACTTTAACATGGTCACTTTGATAAAAGAGTACATTGACGCAGAAAGATCGGGTAATTGGAATAAACATCTTCATTGCATTCGGCAAATGATACCAGTTTTTCACGCAAGTGGACATCTCTATGCTAAATCTTTTCAGTTGTACTTGCAAGACATGTTTAACCTTCAGTCTTCAATGAAACAGGAAGAGTACGAACAATACGTCAACGAAGGATACTTTACAATGCGAAGGAGCGACTCATTTTGGGCTGGAGTTTGGACGGACATGACGATTGAACAAACTCTGATGCGAAGTATGAAAAGCACAGGTGGTCTCACTCGAGTTCGAGGAATTACGGATTCTGTTCTCAGTAAATGGATCTTAGGAACAACTGTTACTCACAATATTTGCACATCATTGGAAGAATTTTGCGGTATCAATTTTGCCACTGCTGAACAACACATTGATTTTACAAAATCTCGGAGAGAGATGCGAAAGACGTAAAAAGGCTTTCCGACTGGTTCTCAGATCACCCTCCGTTCCCAATTCTCGAGGACATAATGTCACTAGCTACTGGAGTGATTGGCGATTCAACTATTAATTGTTACAATGCGGTTGAAGTTGGTAAAAAAGCAATAGAAAAAATGGTCGGAAAGAATTTTTTTGCAGTGACATTGAAGCGAAAGGACAAAGTTCTCTCTTTAGCTACTGTCAATTGTGCAGTGAAAATTGATTCCCTACTGCTTTTCCAAAGAATACCTATTTCTAAGAAAACCAACCAAGATCTAGAAAACCATTTGAAATATGAGTTGTCTCCATATCCATTGTCCCATTTTTTTACCATCAAATGACGTTATTGACTTAAAAAACTGCGTTAATATTGTGGACGGTGGCTTTCTATTACATCGAGTCGTTTGGAAACTTTTTCAACTATTTGCGCAGGCTACGTAAATTATGTTCAAAATCACTACGGCCAAAATTGTATAGTGGTGTTCGATGGTTACTCCAGTGCCCAGAATAGTACCAAAAAATCGGAGCAAATTCGTCGATCCTTGGTTAAAAAATCGGTAGACATTAACTTTGAAGAACACATGAATGTTACGGTTCGAGAGGAACCATTTTTATCAAATAAAAATAACAAAAGCAAGTTAATTAACATGCTGACCAAGAAACTGAATGACCATGGGATTGCATGTGAACAAAGCACTGATGACGTAGATTGTCTCATCATTAATACTGCTATCGAAGCATCTTTTTCACATGAAAATGTAGTTATTATTGGCGAAGATGTTGACATACTCGTATTATTGACTGCACTAGCTCCATCACAAAATAAAATTTTGTTGGCCAAACCAGAAAAAGGCATAACTGAAACAAAAGTATATTTGTCACAGGAATTGCAATCATCGGGACTTGGCAACAGCATTCTCTTCTTACATGCCTTTAGTGGTTGTGACACAACTTCAGCGATGTTCAACAAAGGAAAATTCAAGTGTGTCAAACTATTTCAAAAATGTAAAGAGTCGCATGACATCGCAGACATTTTCAATAATTCTGACTCTTCGCAAGACGCAGTCGCTCGAGCTGGGGTACGTTTTGTCCTTGCCATCTATGGTGCTCGCCTCACAGATAATTGTTTAAACAAACATCCATTTTATTGTTTCACGAAAGCAGTTACAAAAATTAAACCCGACATTCACTCACTACCATCAACAGAAGGAGCAGCCAAGCAACATTCTTTGCGGGTATACCAGCAAGTACAAAAATGGCAAGGGAATGAATTATCCCCTGAGACTTGGGGTTGGAGACGAAAAGAAGGCTATCTTACTCCAATCTCAACAATCGCCCCAATTGCTCCAGAAAATTTGTTAAACGTTGTATTTTGCAAATGTACAACTGGGTGTGCAAATATGTGTGGATGCAGAAGATCAGGTATTAATTGTACCACGGTTTGTTATAATTATTGCCATGGAGGTTGTCTGAATGGTCCAACCACAGTCGACGATCACAATGAAGATGTCGATGAAGATGATCAGAGGACATTAACGGACTCGAGGTCAACTTCTCTTGCAGAAAGTGTCGATCTTCAATTATTGATAGATCCGTTCCATTTTCCTGATGTGGTAGATGAAGCCATACTCGGACCCAGCCACATTAAAAAGGGAATGCGCCCATAATGGTAATAATCAAGTGAGTATATAATATCTGGATTTTAAACAACAACAATCTACAACTCCACACTTCTTTCATACGTTATGATTATTTATTGTTTTATTATTTATAAGCCATATTTTCTATAATGTCAGTGCCCTGAAGATAGTTTTAAATAAGCCAAAACGTCGACAAAAACATTTTAACAATTATGATCCAAGGATTCCGAGGAAACTATTCCACTGACAAAAAAAAACGTGTCATGCGTTTTTGTGGGAAATTTAATGCTCTTTCATTTTGGTAACAGTTTTTGTGATACAGTTGATATTTCAGAGGATATTTGCAAAAAACTAAAAAACTGTACCTTCTTTCCAAGATGGCGGCGCCGGCTTACCTTGAATTTTTCGGAACTTTTTATATATTCAATAGCTAGTACGCCCAAATAAACATCCTCACCAAATTTGAAAACTTTCCGATTTATTTTTTGTATATTTCCTTCGTTGATTGGGCTATAAAAGTTATGTCAAAACTACATCGACGTTTAAGGGCCGGTCTTTCAATGTCCAGATAAAGTCGCAGTTGGATATCCGTTGGAATAAGTTATCTGCCAAATTAATTTGTCAAATAACTTTTGACCGTCTTTCCAAGCGCCTCATTACGTTAGTTAGTTACCCGACAGTTTGAAACATTTTAGGTACATCTACATTGCCGTGTTAAGCAGCTATACTCAGGCGAGTTTAGTAGGAGTGAGAAGTTGCTAAGGCAGATGTACTTTATATTCGAATTTCGTCACATCTGCGAAGTGTTATTGAGGTTAAGCAGTCGGCACATGTATTTTTCCAGTTGTTATTACAGTTAAATTACGTTTGTTATGTTGTTTGTTGTTATTTTTTATTGTTTGTTGTTATTTGTTATTGTTTGTTTTGTGGTTATTGTTATTTGTTATTGTTTGTTACGTGTTGCATTGGGATGGCGGGAAAAAAAGTTAAACATGAGCGGCACGCCAATTATACCGAGGAAGAAACCAGGCTGCTGGTAGATCTAGTATTAAAACAAGGATATAATTGAAAGCAAGGTTTCGGACACTTTCACTTGGAAGGAAAAGAATGAAGCATGGGAGACAGTGGCCTCGTGCTTTAATGCAACAAGTTCCGCGCTGGTGCAACGGGACTCCTCAAATTTAAAGGCAAACTACCAGGCCATCAAAAAATTATTTTAAAAAAAGGTTGCCAAGGAAAAATGTGACATTTATATTACTGGCGGTGGCTCCAAAGTCATTGTGTATTATAAAGACTGAGAGGAAAATTTATTAGCAATTTTAAATTTGGCAATATGCGGGTTACCTTTTGCATACGATTGTGATTTTTTACCACAAGCCTTGCCGGCCATTGTTTCCTTGCCATGTAAGTTGTGAACAAAACTGTGTATTTCTTGCTAACTGTAACAAACATTTACTTTGTAGTTTCACCCAAGCCTGCTTCTATTTCTTTCCTGCAACAAGATGCGTATGCCGTTATCAATTCGCCAGGTAAGAAGTGAATAACACTTTGCATTCCTTGCAAATTTTAACAAACACTTACGATGTAGTTTCGTGAGAAAGCATTAATGATAATTCACTACTAGAGGATAACACGACCTCTGGGAACAACCCTGAAATAAATCGGGATCTGGAAGCGCAAGTCGTGTCGAGTAAGTTGTCAGAACATTGGTGACATTAAAATTTTCACAGTTGCAGATGGTAGCAGTACAATAGATAAGAATCCCAACCAATCTGCGTTGGCAAGTAGGTATGATAATTTTCATGTGTGCACTCATTTATAACATGTTTTTTATTAGGTAATTCAATCTCGATAAAATGGGATAGTAGGACACCACCTTCGCTGCGTACCAGAAAGTCGCTAGTCCTTCGCAAGCAGCCCCACCGAGAAGTATCAAAGAAGGACGCACTCTATGCAAAATACGACAACTTGGCAGATGAGCGAAAGAAAATAGTTGCAGTGTAGGTTGAGCTTGCAAAGAAGGAATTGGAGGTGTTACTAGCAAGAGCAGCTCATGAGGAGAGCTGAATGAACTGCGCAAACTGCAAATTTTAAAGAAAATTGCACAGGATGAAGAAGGACATAAACTAAAAATGGAGCTTATAAGCAACAGCTAAATAAAAATATTTGGTTATATTATATTATATTTTTATATTAATAAAAACATTTTGAGTAGTTGGTAGATTTTTTTATTACTGGATAATTTAAAAAAATTGCAAAATATTGTACTAGCTGTGTAGGGGGTGCAGCGGCGTCTGGTACGATAGGTCTAGTTTTAAGAAATGAACATTTTGCTGATAACCCTATAGGCAATTACCGCACTATGCAATTACACGTAAACCGCGTGATTTTACATGCTGGGTAAAGAAAATCAAGTGTCAGAACGACTGGCGTAAATATTGAGATTTTTTTTCGAAGGAAGCAGGACATATTAACGGTAACGAATTATGACAATTACTGTCTTGCTGCCTGGGCGCTTATTCTCGCCAAATCTTGGCAGTCAAATGAACCAGAGTTAATCTACTTCAAAGCAGGTTATCCAATTCTGAATAAAAAATCTTATGATCTTTGTGTTAACGTCGGGGTTGATATGAGCAACGGCGCTACGCGAGAGCATAAAGCAATTCCAACAGGACGTAACTAATTACACCATAGTAGTTTATAATTGTCGTAGTAAATAGTACGAGGGCCCTAGGGGACCTAACAAAATATATTAAATTTATTATTGAACGATCAGCATCGTAATGTAATGACTAGATTAACTTCAGCCTTTTCAACCGGTTATTTCTGTGAATTTTGCCTAACCCGCACCAATAATAAGTCGAACCACAAATAGTGACCCTACATTTATCCGTGCGGTCATGCAAGGCCTCCTTGTAATAAATGTTTGGACACAATCGAAGGGTTTTGATCTAAAACAACCAAGGTCAATTTTTAGATAAAATTACTTTTAGATGTTTTGGTTTTGTATAACTTATGTTCAATGGTTACATACTATATTTGCAGCGAAAACGGCCATAGTCTCCGATTTATAACGGGTTAAAATTGACAGTTTTACAAAAACATTCAATGCCAGCTCGATATTTTTCAAGAACGGCCAAATTCAAGCGAAATTTGGCGGGAACAACCAATATCATGCGTAATATCCTTTATCTACTAGCAACATGATATTGTACATTTTCGTCATAGAAACAAAATACGAAAAGCTACTCATAACTCCCAAGGGACTTCTCAAATTATTTCTCCCTCAAACTCATGGTAACAATGCAACTACAATTAACGTCCTAGCAACCATACAATGAGGTAATCCTTGATGTTACTTACATATTCTTATTTTAAATGTCATTATGACTTTTTGAAATTTCATACTATTTTTACGAATATGCTAGTAGATAAAATATTGTATGTACCACTGGAGATATTCATGTTCTTTACCTTCGGTTGACTTACAGACCTCGCGTCCTCGGTCTGTAACACATGTCAACCTCAGGGAAAAACATATTCATATCTCCCTTAATGCATAAAAATCTATTAGATGACGTTGTTATGTGTAGCGTCACTTTATACTCGCGTAGTGTTAATTTGTACTAGTGTTCGTTGTTTCTTCTCTGTAAAGCTGAAACATTTTATTGTGAACATGAATTAATATGTGAAACATATAAAGAGATCCCGATTCAGATGTACAATGGCCTGCAAAAAGGAAAAAGCAGGAAAGAAAAGTGAGGTTGTAAAACGTCAAAAAACTGATGGCGAGCCCTATTTAAATTATAAGGCTGTTGAAATTCCCGCCAGAAGTATAGGTGTAGACTGCAGGTATGTACTATTTTTAGTTAATTACTAGCGGAGGATACTGAGAAACCGTTCAGTATTATTTCTTTACCAAAGATCAAAGCTTCTGCTCAAAAGGATGCACCCAGTAACTGACATTACAACGTCCACCACGTCGTCGATCAACATCATGACGACCGCCGCTTTGATGACTGTCTCACAGTTTTAGGGATGTTCGATACATCGAAAAGTACCGGTACCATTGTATCGTATCGTATCGATTTAAAAGTACCGATTCGGAGCAGTATCGTATGCAAAAGTACCGGTACACAATCGATCCGGGATATTTTCTAAATTTATTTATGCCACACTTCGAGTCCTAGTATATCAAATAGAAGTTTAGCAATAATAGTGGCGTAACAATCAAGAAATCAACAATTGAAAAATCAGTATTAGAAATACATTTATTAAATAGTATACATATAAACGCTCAAAAACTTTAAAACTAACAAATATAATAACTGAAACATTAAATGTATACAGAGTGAGTATATTAGAATGTTTAGCATGGGGATCTCGGAAAGTATTGGCGATAGAGAGACGGTTAAATGGGAAAAGAATTGCAGTTTTACGAGCTCAATTTAATGAGCTTTTTGGTTTTTGGAAAAAATGCAAGGCTAACTAGATATTTCGCAAAAATGATTTTTTTCTAATTTCGTTCGGTGCCCATAGCTCTGTTATTATTGACTTTAGAAAAAATGTGTAAAGGAAAAAGTGGTAGACAATTATGTGCTTAATAACACAGTCTAAGCAAATTTTTTATGTAAGCTATAATTTTTGAGTTATGACACAAATTTATTTTTTCTAATGGAAACCATAGTCGGCCATGACTTTATAAAAAAGGCAATTTTTCAACGATTCTAACGACATACCACTTGATATAGTTATTTTTATAAATACATAAATTATGGCGATTTTTCTATTTTCGTTTTCGAACTGTTCTTAAATTTGTAGTTCCGTCTGAACTTTTAACTTCACACTGACATAGTCTGCATTTTCCTCCAGAATCTGTCTTAATAAATACTTTCCAACAGTTACGGGTTGAAGGTGGCATATTTGTTTAAAAAACACAATATAAACCACAATTTCACTGAATAATAAAAGAAAACTGATAATAAAAACAGTACTGTTATTAATTTACCGAACACCCACGGCGACCGCGATGGATTGACGAGTGACACAATTGTGGCAATTGCCTTATAGGCACAATTTTTTATAATCTCGGGTATAAAATTTTTCTCGGGGATTTACCGAATTTCGCTGCGATATACTAGTGAGAAGTTGCTGTTGCTGTTATAAATAGTTAAGCTGAATAATGAAGTTCTCTTTGGATATTTAATCATCACCATAAAATTTGTTGGGATACATGAGAGCTCCAGTTCACCAGAATTAGTCATTATTTTACAATTCATTAATTACAATTTTGCTGTACCAGTCGAAATCCGAAGCGGAATACGTACACAGATTAAACAGAAACATTTCGGCTCAGCAAAATCATTTTGTTTTGATTTTGGTTCTTGTGTTTCTAGAAGCTGAGTTTGACTTATTGAAAGTTATCTACGTTCGACCATTTAAGATTTCAAGAACTGTTAGTTCAATAAAAGTAATATTTGTAAATGGCTTAGGTTTTTACCCTTGAAGAAAAAGGGCATATGTTGGACCTTTTCCCTTTACTTTGGTTTTTCCAAATTTATAGTTTTAAAACTTTTTATATTAAAAATAAAAAATTTCATTATATAGTCAAAAGATGAATTATTTTTAGACAGCGGCAAAAATCCAAGATCGGTCCTGCCGATCCGATACTGACCAAAAATAAATCGTATTGGATTGGATCGCTAACCGAAATACCGGTACAAAATATCGAGTATCAGAAGACAAAGTACCGGTACTTCAAAATATCGGATCGTACCGCACATCCCTACACAGTTTCTGGTCAATCCTTTATTGGATCCTCCCGCTACTACCTGCCGTATGTGCAGTTTACGTCGTGCTAGTCACGCCGAACTCACTCGTACAGATTGCGACACGTCTCGAGAAGTGGCCAAGAGACCGAAGTTGCTCGCGTCATAGAATTCCACTGAAATCGATTTTGATTTTCTATTCTATAATAGTATTGATATGATTCCTACAAGGTCAAACGGGCTTACACTATGTTCATCCAGAACCAACCGAACAACATGCTTGGATACCAGGCTCGAGTATTTCTATTCGAATCTCAGGATGGAGAACTCCAACGGCATATAATGGCTTTGCAAAGCACAGTTACTATCTTGAACGAACGCCATGTCGAGGATGTGCGTGCAACTGTATAATATGCTGTTTTCAACAAAAAGTCGTCTCGAGTTACAGGAGTTGGCTTAACCTGTGCAGACTGTTATGTTGTCCCTGATGACGACTGTTTCGCTATGAAACCGGTTTTTGATTCTCTTGATTTTAACATCGAAGAACGTTTTGTTATCTTCGCTTTATCATACTGCTTTGTTCCAGAGGATATCCTTGATGACAGTGCATATGGGCAACGCCTATTTGCACATCTTCGTTTGATGCATTTGGATCTGAAGAGGATTTGTGGATACTTCGGTGTTCGTTGTCTTGTTTCGTGTGTAGCTGAAGAATTTTGCGCCAAATGTATCTGTAGAGTTGATTATTTGGCGTGTGACTTCAGAAAGTTTTCGCAACTTCCATTATTTAATGTTCAACAGGATGAGGAGAGGCTACGCTTCTGCCTTTATCTTAAACGTGACATTATCGTTCATCCGTTAATACTATTGCGCAATGAATATCTAAACGTTAAATCCTTGACCCTTAGATTGAAAAATACAATCCGTGGCCATGGTACTTGGTATAACACACACAATAAAAGACAGCAGATGTTTTGAAAAAATTAAAGAAATTCGCCAGAAATTTAATTCCATACATTCTAAGGAAGATATTCACATTGCTGGTCTTACATCATTCGCAAAGGTAAAGCAAAGAAGATCGATGATCTTCAAAAAGGAGTTTCTATCTACAACCATTCATTTACATTTACCTATAAGATTCGATCCAATCGTAAAGAGGAAGAGTAGTATAACTACACGGTTACTGTGACACTGGATGGCATGTCCATCCGAAGCATGACGTAATCATCCCCTTAGGGGGTTAGTCAAGGTGACTGAAGAGTTTCTTGTAGGCGAAGAAGTACTTTTTGTGTCAACAATGCCCAGAAGGTTGTTGTAGGGGAGTAAGATTTTTTTTTGTCGGCGATGACCAGAAGGTCTTAATGTTGTGGTTGTAGAAAAAGGTGTAGACAATGACCAGAAGAAGTTCTTGAATATTATAAATTAGCTAACGGTTAAAGCGTCTGTGTATTGTTGGTTGCCTAACCTAAGTGATTTATTTTAGATCGTAGTAGTCGTAGTGATTCATCTGAATTAGACTAGCTGAGCCTCTACTTACGTTACCTAAATGTACTTTACTTGTAGTAGTTTTGTAAAAACCAACTATTTTTATAAGGCTCGGTGGTGTAGGGGTAACACACCCTGATCTGCGGGGCAGGGAGACCTAGGTTCGAATCCTAGTCGAGCTACTTTTTATACATTCAAATACACATATATTTTAAAATTTTTATTAAGTCCAATAATAGTTAATTGCAACAACATCACCATCTATTAACCGCCAAATAAATCGTATTATAGGTAGTTCGATAATTCGGCCCCACCACTGTTCGATTTCTTCGAGACCTCCGAATGGGGTTGGCGGTGTTGTGAAGACGGTGGTCTCCTGGAGCTGCTCGTTGCCAACCTCCGTCGTATAATCGACGGTGACTACGGCGTGGAGTTGACGAGGTGGTATTGGTAGCGGTTTTGTTGTTATAAACTCCACAAATTCATTATAAAAATGTGGAGAATCACAAAAAACACTAGCAGCAGAAGCAGACATGTTGTTGTAATATCTTCTCTGTTTTAAAATAGTCTTTATATACTAATACGTTCGATCATTAAAAATTGAAATCTGTAATACACAATTTACGTAATGAGAAATAAATTTTCCAAATTTGCATAATTGCATCATCCGAAATGCATTTTCAAGTAAACAGCATCTGCATAATGTAAAACATTTCCGTCGCAAACAAGCAATTAAAAAAATAATAGGTCGAGAACTACGTCAATTATTAAAATAATTACACTAGCCAACAGCAACTATGCAAAAAACACATGAAGTTACATCATGCAATCACGCGTCTTTAGTAATCACTAACGGAATAATTTTAAACAAAGATATCTTTATCAAGCAATTACAGTAGTTATTTTAAGGGTATAACTTTGAAAGAACTAAAGGACAACTAACACATATGGCGTTTCAACTTTAATAAGTTGAATTAAAAAGAACTCATAAAGTGTAGAAATATTTATTTCAAGTACTAACATTTGTACAAAATTTTATCAGTTTTATCTACACAGTTCAGGGTATCATACAAATTAATGCTATTGTTATTTGTTTTAGTTATACAAATTAACAAATTATAGAATTTTTATTACAATGGTCAAGGGACTATATTTAACTAAACGGTCGTGTAAAATAAGACAATATACAGATGTGTTTGCTGGTACATTAACATTTGTATCAAACTCTAATCTTATATCCACAGCACCATTTTTAATTGTTTCATTTTGTCTACTACAGTCAATTACCACTAGCGGAGCTTTATCTTTAAAGTCCATAGGTGTGAAGCATGGTTCTCTTTGATATTTATAATAATATGATGATTGAAATTGTGCAAACATTTCATATAGAATTGCCCATTTTTTCTGATTAAAGTTAACATTTAAATTATCGTAGGGATACATTTCTGAATTTAAGTATAATTTCATGTTTGTTAAATACAGTGATCAAAGTGACTTGAATTCTTTGTTTTATCATTTTTTCTACCGGTTTGAAAACCAACGATAACAAATCGTGGTTTTTCAAGTTGATTAGTTGTTTTGACTGCCCATGTGTGTTTCATTGTTTGCTGTAACAGAGGAAATTCTTGGAGTTCCCAACTTCTGAATGCAATATCCAGGTCCACATCTTTTTCAATATATTTATAGAGTCGTAGTTTTTCAACATATGCTGTTGCTATATGAGGAACTTTCCATACCACTTTATCTAAGATTACCTTTGGTTGTTTTTCTGCAGGATTAGTCGATTGAATAGCGTTTAAATCTGAATTACTACGAATAAGTACGAGTTCTTGTCTTATATTCATAATAACTTTTCTAAAGTCCTCAGCGAAACCAAGTAGCATTTTAAGCGGTATACAAACATTAAAATTACCATCTTCATCAATTAGTGAAGGGTTTGCTTGAGGAGACCATCCTGAATTTAGTAATCGTTTACTTTCATTATCCGTGTATGAAATGTAACCTTTCATTGTTGAAGCTATTCCCGGATTTCTTACACGATCAATAACACTTCCTCCAATTTCATATCGAATTTCATCAAACAAAAATGTAATACCATTATTAACAAAACTCAATGTTCTACTAGCTTTGTTATCTCCATCAACCAATTTACCTTCGATGTAAAGATAACTCTGCGAAGGTAGAGTTATAAGATTTTGAGTTTGTATTGGTATTCTAATTTCATCGTTGTTATTAAAGGTTGTGGCTGCATACAGCTGATGAGTATGATATTCAGAATTAACAATAGAATTGTCTACAAGAACACGTTCTCCAATATTTAAAACGTTGAAACTCATTTTTGTTTATTTACGAATAAGAACTGAGAAAAATCTTTATTTTCTCGAATGAGTTTGCACTAACTCAAATCCCAATGATTGTAGGAACAGTTTATTCTCCGGTGTTATCTTCTTTAAGTTTATATGTCTACTGTTTGGTTTATCAATGTTTGCAGGTTTTATATCTTTGATCACTATAGGTGTTGTTGGATTTAAGAGTGATGAGTTGATATTGTATAGGATATTAGTGTTGTTTCAAATGCACTCTAACCGTCACCAATTCTTTCTTAAAATTAACCAAATTACCGTGTTGATCAACAATTTTAATAATTATTTCATCAATATGACGTGTGCTGATTGGTAGATAGATGACGTTTTTTGGAACCTCAACGATTTTATACCCTGGCGGTACAGTGGGGTAGAACATGTGTAACATATGCACAGCTTTTTCGTTGTTGTACGAATTTGTAACTAAATTACATTCAATACATATTGCGTTAACTTTCTGTATGTCTATCGGGAAATCTGATGTATACCTTGTATTTTTGGGAATGAAACGTTTACCGAAACCTAGTAAGCTCCCAATGTTATTAGGTTTTGTAAAATCTATAACTTTGTTGCACTTTATTTCACATTTAAAGGTATTTAGGTTTGCCGATATAGATAAAAATGTTTTATCTTCAATTTCTTTTTCATGATCATTTATATGTTTTTTTAAATAATCTCCTATATTTTGAATTTCATAGGAACCTTCAGGAATTTCGATTACTTCTTTTCCATAATAAAACTTGTTGTTTGAAGCATCAACATTTGCTATTGAATTTGAACTAACAAAATCAATGAGTCCTAAAACATGTTCCTTTTTGTCATTTAGCACTATCGGAGGATAAATTCTTGTTGAAAGAATTGAACTACGTGCAGAAACTGTAAATGTATATGACATGTTTACTTGAGAAATGTTATAAAGAGACTAAAACATACGTTATAAAGATAGGTAACTTATTTATTGTGTAAAAACGATATACATAAATGTCCACAATTATAACTATTATATGATTGATACACGTCATGATTATATGAAATATTACATTGACCGTTTGAATTTAGGTATTTAATTACTTCCAACGGTGGTCTTAGGTTACCATAACTATCAAAGTAAACTGCAGAATTTCCACATTTTTTATAAGCAGTCCAATGCGTACCTTCCCCATCTTCATCATCCAAATTTATTATACCAGTTTCATTTTTTTTTAAATTTTAACAGGTAAATTATTTCTCATAAATACTCCCCTAAAGTGTGGAATTTTTAACTTTTTCACAAGTTTTGATATATCAACGTTGGTTAATGGACGTTTAGGAAATGTTACCGATAGTTTTTTGTTAGGTGGCTTGGGCTTAAAAAAAGCCCCAAACCAGTTTTGTATGGTTTCAGATATAAACCTTTACCCATTGCTATGCTTTCCATTGTTGTATTGTGACGTTTTGTTTCTTGTAATTCTTGTTTTACGGTTTTGGCTTCATTTATAGCTTTAGCAATACTTGCAGCACCTCCACCTATCGCTCCTAACGCACTTAAGCCAGCAAATAATGGTAGTAGAGGAAGAAAACCTCCAACTTTTTTTGAAATTCTTGGAATCGGTATGACACGAGGAGGTCTTATCCTTATTTTCTTTTTTATCTGTGCAGCTTTTTTTGCAGACAATGAAAGTGCATCAGCTATTGTTTGAGGTTTCTTCTCAATAAGGTATTTTTTAATTTGTTTGATAACTTCTTTTAGACTGATTGATTTTTTAGGTGCACGTTTTACATTTTTCTTTGATTTCTTTGAGTTTGTCATTTCAATGTTTTGTAATACAGTGTGGGTTGTTATCAGTTAACTTCTACCTGAATACTAACTTAAAATAGTAGTGTAGATCATATTTAAGATACTTTTTGATGTTTACTATAATCATTATAATGTACATCATCATCATCTTCATAAACATCATCTATTTTACGTTTTTTATCTTTTTTATTAGATGAAGTCGTTAAATATTTTTTTCTTTTTAAAGGAGTAAGTTTTGGTCTTGCAGTTTTATTAATTATTGCATGTTTTAAATGTGGTTTTAGACGTTTTGCAGAAATGATTCCATCATCAGCATCATCAAAGTTTGCTTTTCTTTTTAAAGGAGTAAGTTTTGGTCTTGCAGTTTTATTAATTATTGCATGTTTTAAATGTGGTTTTAGACGTTTTGCAGAAATGATTCCATCATCAGCATCATCAAAGTTTGCTTTTCTCTTAAGCATTAAATTATGATCGACATCCATCGGTGTTGGTTGAGGTAGTGGTGGTAGTGCAGGTGGTGGTATTTTTTTGGGTGTAGTATCAATTTCAATTTCTTTTGGTTTCCTTTTTGTTTTTTTGTGTGTAGTATCAATTTCAATTTGTTTTCTCTTTACAGGTTTCTTTTTTGATTTTTTTATTTCGACATTGTTTGTATTCGGCTTCAGATCTATCAAAGAATATTCCATTGTTTTTAAACAATTTTCAGTTTCTTTCTTAATTTTTTCTACCGATTTCAAACATTTGTTCATTATTTTTATACAGTTATCCCTCTTTCTCTTTAAATTATTCCTGTATGCCATACCAACTTTTACTTTAGCTTTCATTGCTCCTGCAACACCTAATGCTGCCATTTTCTCGCCAAACTTAGCATTAGGTGATCGAAATCGTTCCATAGCCTTAGCAGCTAACACTTTATCAGCTGCATGTCTATTACTTAAACTTTTTTCGTTTGCGTATGCTATATCATGTTCTTTACAAGCCTCATCAAGTCCGTTAATGCCTCGATCACCCCTAGCTAACCTTTTGTCAAGCTTTGTACCTGGACCACAGTAATTGTAACCTGGTAGGTGAACTTCAAATGGCAGCTTATTAAAAGTGTGTTTAACAAACCTTTACCCGAAGATATTTTATTGTAACATTTCATTTTTTGTATTTGTACGTCTCTCTCTTATGATATCTACAAAACAACTAAATATAAATTTGGATTTACTCGTTGTTATAGTTATTTCAGTGTGAACCACGAAACAATGAAATTAGTAAAACAAAAGATAACTTTAAGTGTAAAAAATCATGATTTTGAGAAGGAAAAAGTATCGAAACATGGTTTCCTTCTACCATCAACTATACGATGCATAATAATTGGTCCTTCAAATTGTGGTAAAACAAATGTAATGCTTTGTTTAATAGAAGATGAGAATGGACTGAAATTTGAAAACATCTATATTTACTCTAAATCTCTGAATCAATCAAAGTATTTATATTTAAAAAAACTGATAAATTCTATAAAAGGAATAGGGTTTTATACATTCAGCAGCTGTGAAGATATTTTAGAACCTTCAGAAGCTAAACCAAATTCGATATTTATCTTTGACGATGTCGCTTGTCATAATCAAGAGAAAATTCGAGAATATTTTAGCATGGGCAGACACAATCACATAGATTCTTTTTATCTCTGTCAAACATATGCAAAAATTCCTAAGCACTTGATAAGAGATAACACTAACACTCTGATACTCTTCAAACAAGATGAACTAAATTTACGACACGTATTTAACGATCATGTTGGTACTGATATGAATTACGAAAACTTTAGAAACATGTGTTTAATATGCTGGCGAGAACCGTATGGATTTTTAAGTATTTTTAAAGACTGTAAAACCAACGAAGGTAGATACAGAAAGGGATGTGATTATTATATATACCTCGATTAACATAAAAAGAAAAATAGTAAGAAACGGATCTTCAAGCTGATAATATCTGTTGACCTGTTCTAATACCTGTTTAAGCTGATGCAAAACCTGATTGATATAAAATGAATTCTAGTGATAAAAAAGTAAAGCAGCAGTTAATAGCCAAACGTAAAATCATTAAAAACAAATTTGATTTAATTAAACACGGTATGGTTATGCAAGAGAAAATATTTTCCCCTATTACAAAACATTTAAAAACCATCGAGAGCAAGTTAGAGGATCCTGGAAAAAAAGGAAATAAAAATCATAAATTTCAATTTGAAGATGATAACTACTATAATGATGTGGATTATAAAGATGTGAATCGTAATTTGTATGGTATTAAAAATGAAGAGCTGCCAGTAATAGAAGGTGAACAAACTAATATGTTATATAGAGAAACACCGCAAAAGAAGCGCTTGAAGAAATTAAATAATTCTTCTCCTTCTTCATCGTTCTCAGAATTAGGTTCTAAACAATCTATCGTAGAAAAAACTTTAGAGAATGAATCTGAAGATGAATATGAAGAAGCTCAAGCAACAGCAGCATCTAAACTCGCCGACAAGTCATTCTCAGCTTATTTAGATCAATATGAACCTTTACCTAGAAAGTATATACATGAGATGATAATGGATGAAAACAACGAATTTGATCATAAGTATGGAATCAGACATGATGAAATTACAGAAAAGTTTTATATAGGTGATTCAATAGTTCATATAGATGGCTCTGACATAGTTGTAAAAGGAAAAAAGTATAAAGGAACACAAGGACTGTATGAATTATTATTTAAAAAACGTCCTGACAACTATACACTTAATGATGAAAATACATATAAAAAAATTGTCTGCAAAACAAACGCACACAGACGGTATTACAAAAGTACAAACCAAATTGATGGTAGTAAACTGGCAAAGTATAGAGAAATAATTGCACCTATTAGTGGAAAAGGGTTGTTGATGAAAGTAACCAATAACCCAATTGATTATATTCATTGGGACAATCCAAATGAGCTTGTGGAAAGATTACGTTTACTAACTGCATCTCAAGAAGCTGGTCATACAGGACACCAAAACGAAATAAATTCGATCATTGAAGAATTAAAAGAAGCTAGAATCATTGTTTAAGTGTACAAGAAGATGACATCAAAGAAACTTAGTGCCCCGAAAATAAATAAACCAAACTATGTAACCGATGTGAAACGACAAGTTGTTGAAGAATTGCATAAAAATGCTCGAATTAATTTTAAACGACGTAGGGTCATTATAAAATCGTTATATGATTTATTTCAAGCTGATCTTGTCGAAATGATTCCATATTCAAAGGAAAACAAAGGTTATAAATACATATTGGTTGTAATTAATTGTTTTTCAAAATTTGTATGGGCATTTCCTTTGAAAACCAAATCAGGTTTGGAGGTTGCAAGAGCAATGGAAAATGTTTTCAAAGCAGAAAAACCAAATAATTTACAAACAGATTTAGGAACAGAATTTTTTAATAAAGATTTTAAAAAAGTTTTACAAAAATTTCATGTACGTCATTACCACGTGTTCAGTGAGAAGAAAGCTTGTATCGTAGAAAGAGTTAACCGAACACTTAAAAATTTGATGTGGAAAGAATTTAGCTTACAGGGGAATTATGAATGGATAAATATGTTACCAAAAATTGTTGATAGATATAATAATAAAAAACAGAACAATAGGATTAAAACCTGTAGATGTTAATAAAAAAAACGAAAAGCACTTGTTACAAACAGTTTACAGTCACATAAAACAGGCTGATAAACATTCAAAGTTTAAAGTAGGAGACAATGTTCGTATATCCAAAATACGCGGAGTTTTTGATAAAAAATATTTGCCTAACTGGTCTACCGAAATATTTACAGTTAAGAAAATGAAATTAACAAACCCCACAACATATTTACTACAAGATATGAATAATATAGATATTCAAGGTGGGTTCTATGATCAGCAATTGCAAAAGGTGAAATATAGCGATGTTTATTTGGTTGAAAAAGTTTTAAAACGTAATAAAAATAAAGTATTTGTTAAATGGTTAGGATTTAGCGAGAAGCATAATAGTTGGATAGACAAAAATAACATCGCATAACGTAATAATTATTTTTATAAATTGCTGACTGTTAAGAAATCAAAACATATATAAGTAGAAAGCATATTCATGTAGAATTAGTCAGACTAGATAACTTTTATAATCAACATGAATTTTATAACTGTTGTGCTGTTAGCGATAGCAATATACAATGCTAATGCGCAAATTTGGATTAACGAAAAAAATTATACTATTGAAGGCGGGGGTTCCTTTTTGCTATATGAAAAGCATCAAGATTCGATCATTATAAACGAATACACAGCATTTTATACAGAGGATAGTATACCTATATGTAAGTATAAAAAATTTGAAGTACCGTTTGCTTTTATTTTAAAATATTGCACGTATTTACAGCTACACCAATTGTTGAAACAATCTATGGGAAAAACCTTACCATTGGATATGTCGTTGGTTCATATAAAAATTACTATCCAATCACACCCTTTGAGGCTAACAAAATGTGGTGTGGAAAGTTCAACTTTAAAACGCTTATAGGCACACATCCTGTTTATTACCAAGATTATTGGTGGAGAACTGCTGATGAATTTTATTCAGCTCTCAAACATAAAAACTTTAAATTTTTGAAACGTATTAAATGTTTTGTATATGTAAACCAATTGTTTCCTCCTCATACTGTGAATATGAACCTTAAACATCAAGTTTTGAATAAAAGCTTATGTTAAAAGAAAAAAAGAACTGTTTTAAAAAATATATTTTTTATGAAATAAACATTTGTACATCTCTTATGAAATAAACATTTGTACATCTAATATTGTTTCTAAATAAAATACAGCTTCACTATCATAACTCAAGGTTTTATACTTTCAGGTGGTCTTTATGTCCCCAGGAAGCAGCGATGTACAATCCTTTCGGCATCTGTAATATGACCTAGGGATTCTGCTCTATATATTGACAGCATATCCACCGGTCACGTTATTGATGCCGAAGGTATATATAATGTGGAAGAGGACATCACAGCTTCATGGGGCCATAAAGATCACCTGAAAGCTATAATTAATATTTTTAAATAAAACTTTGTGTTATGATGGGAGGGAAATCATCATCATCATCCTCTTGAATTGGTTGCACCTTTTTTTTTTCTTTGGAGATTGTGGTTGTGTCTCGGCCTCTGCTTTTTCTTCGTCGGATGACAGCTCGAAAATTTGATCTGGTGCTGGTCTCTTTTGACCCTTTGGAGGTGGTTGTGTCCCATCATCTTCGTCGCTGGATAGAGTAACAACTGGTGATTGCGGTGGTGCTTCCAATTTTAGTGCTGTCGAACGACCCCTTAATTTTTTGTGTTTACGACTGCTGCTGCTATTGCTACTTGCAACACCTAGTGCAAGCCCTTCCTCCTCATCTTCGTGTAAATTGAAATGAAACCTCTATATTTGCCCAAAATGTAAAGGGGCCACAGATTTAGAGGGATACAAATGTATCCCTTGTGAATTTGATGAGTTGGAAAAAAAGGTTATGGGACAAAAACATAGCCCTCTTCCTAATACAGAGTTTCGAGAATATGCAAACCCATAGCTAACCAATCTGGTAATATTCTTCATTAAATTCTTTTTATCATTATTTCCTTTTCTGTTTTCAGTAAGACAAAAGAAGCACAATGTTCATCGTAGATATTCAGGGTTTTCAATTCCAAAACAGCGAACTGTTTATCAAAGAATTGGCTATTCTGGATATCGACTCTGAAGCAACCTTCCACACGTTTATTAATCAGCCCTCATCTCATTGGTTTACAACTCAAGTAAAATGGCACCTCAACTGGACAAGGGACAATATACATGGATTGGATTGGAAAACTACAAACGAGAGTTTCTTACATTACTGTTATTTAGTACCATACTTGAAAAATATTATTCAAGATGAAACTGTTCTAGTTAAGGGTGAAAATAAAAAACAAGCTCTTACAAAGTTATTGCAAGATAAAAATGTTATAATAAATGTTGAAAGTTTAGGATGTCCTAATCTAAATAATTTATTAATGTATAACAGCATAAATAAATATCATTGTAATCAACATATTTATAATAATCTGAACTGTGCACATAAAAATGTTAAAATTATATACAAATGGTATAAAAATGAAACTACTTTAAAATAAAATATTTTAAATGTATGTTGTTTTCTTTTTATCAAAAGTGACAAATGTGAGGTTCGAACCAGAGCTCAAATCCAACACCTTAAGCCGCCCAGGTAACGTAAGTAGAGGCTCAGCTAGTCTAATTCAGATGAATCACTACGACTACTACGATCTAAAATAAATCACTTAGGTTAGGCAACCAACAATACACACACGCTTTAACCGTTAGCTAATTTATAATATTCAAGAACTTCTTCTGGTCATTGTCTACACCTTTTTCTACAACCACAACATTAAGACCTTCTGGTCATTGCCGACAAAAAAAAATCTTACTCCCCTACAACAACCTTCTGGGCATTGTTGACACAAAAAGTACTTCTTCGCCTACAAGAAACTCTTCAGTCACCTTGACTCACCCCCTAAGGGGATGATTACGTCATGCTTCGGATGGACATGCCATCCAGTGTCACAGTAACCGTGTAGTTATACTACTAGGAAGGGTATATCACACTGCTTTTCTGAGCCTCCATGGGATTACAAGAAGCAGACTCAGAATAATTCAGGGTTCTGTCGCGGATGATGGAATTTCACCTTGCGACAACCGCGGAAAACACCCAATCAGATCCAATAAAACTCCAGATCCAGTCACTAATCTTATAAGAGGTATAAGAAAATTATTTGCGAAGCACATTGGTGACCAATATTCTTAATGCTATAACGGAATGAACCTATCTGGAACAGAGAATACTTAAAAAGGGAACAACGGAACGATCCACATCAGTAGCTTTTCCCCAGCCCTTTTTATTGATTGCGGTTTTATTCGCGGATTAATATAATTAGATCGCTGATTTTAATTAAATTAGGTCGCGGATTTTATCACACTTGTCACATATCTTAATATAATTTTAATTAAATTGATGTCCCCGAAATTACGCGACGACCATTTTTTATTAATTTCGTCACGTGCGCTTTCCTTCCTCCCACGCTCTTGCGCAGATTGGTTCCTGAAATTCGCTTTCTTTCTATCTTGCCTTCTTTGATGAACGCGTTGTTAAGCGACGCCAGGGACCCCATTTTCCGGACTCAGCTCCAAAACAGCTTTTAGGGCTACGACCCCCCTTACGAGGGCCCCGGAAATGCTATGATATTGCTTTTTTGGCTTTGTGTTTTCTCACTCGCACTCATGCTGTACCTATCGCGGTCACTCGCGCCTCTCTCGACTTGTCTGGGAACTCGGTCTTTTCTCTCCCGTATGCGTTGAAGCCTCGTCCATCGCGGTCACTCATGCTGCTTTATCCTTTATCCACTGGAAGGTTTGTGTTCTTTGTCTTGCAAGTTCTAAAGGCCGTATTTATTAAAAAAAAGAGGCTCCAGCCGGGTTTGAACGCAGTACCGCTGTAATGCAAGGCTGTCGCCTTAACTAACTGGACTAATCAGTCCAGTTCATTTGAAACTGTTATGTCGACTATTATTCCAGCCATGCATGTTCCATTCAAGGTGCAGCGGTAAGCGTGATGGGGACACTTGGAGTAGACCGCTAGACTCGACATGCCTGCTGAATCTAAAGTCGCTGCTTGTAGCTGTAGTAGATGGTAGCTATAATGCGCCCAGGTGACTCCAATTTGAGGTATTTCTTTTTGCAGAGGCAGGTTAGTTTAAACCAGATAAACTTCGATCATCTGCCTTTTCGTTCGGTATGAATCTCATCTTACTACTTGGACTTCTCTGACCTTGACGTCCCATTTCAAGTTCACCGCCCGCTTTTGCCCTTTGCAGTAATGGCAGGTCACTATCAGAATTGGGATTTCTCCCATTCTCTATTACAAATGTATGAATTGGTAAAATTGCGGGATCTTTCTGCTAAGCTGAAGGTACACAATCGATCCGGGATATTTTCTAAATTTATTTATGCCACACTTCGAGTCCTAGTATATCAAATAGAAGTTTAGCAATAATAGTGGCGTAACAATCAAGAAATCAACAATTGAAAAATCAGTATTAGAAATACATTTATTAAATAGTATACATATAAACGCTCAAAAACTTTAAAACTAACATAAATATAATAACTGAAACATTAAATGTATACAGAGTGAGTTTATTAGAATGTTTAGCATGGGGATCTCGGAAAGTATTGGCGATAGAGAGACGGTTAAATGGGAAAAGAATTGCAGTTTTACGAGCTCAATTTAATGAGATTTTTGGTTTTTGGAAAAAATGCAAGGCTAACTAGATATTTCGCAAAAATGATTTTTTTCTAATTTCGTTCGGTGCCCATAGCTCTGTTATTATTGACTTTAGAAAAAATGTGTAAAGGAAAGAGTGGTAGACAATTATGTGCTTAATAACACAGTCTAAGCAAATTTTTTATGTAAGCTATAATTTTTGAGTTATGACACAAATTTATTTTTTCTAATGGAAACCATAGTCGGCCATGACTTTATAAAAAAGGCAATTTTTCAACGATTCTAACGACATACCACTTGATATAGTTATTTTTATAAATACATAAATTATGGCGATTTTTCTATTTTCGTTTTCGAACTGTTCTTAAATTTGTAGTTCCGTCTGAACTTTTAACTTCACACTGACATAGTCTGCATTTTCCTCCAGAATCTGTCTTAATAAATACTTTCCAACAGTTACTGGTTGAAGGTGGCATATTTGTTTAAAAAACACAATATAAACCACAATTTCACTGAATAATAAAAGAAAACTGATAATAAAAACAGTACTGTTAATTAATTTACCGAACACCCACGGCGACCGCGATGGATTGACGAGTGACACAATTGTGGCAATTGCCTTATAGGCACAATTTTTTATAATCTCGGGTATAAAATTTTTCTCGGGGATTTACCGAATTTCGCTGCGATATCCTAGTGAGAAGTTGCTGTTGCTGTTATAAATAGTTAAGCTGAATAATGAAGTTCTCTTTGGATATTTAATCATCACCATAAAATTTGTTGGGATACATGAGAGCTCCAGTTCACCAGAATTAGTCATTATTTTACAATTCATTAATTACAATTTTGCTGTACCAGTCGAAATCCGAAGCGGAATACGTACACAGATTAAACAGAAACATTTCGGCTCAGCAAAATCATTTTGTTTTGATTTTGGTTCTTGTGTTTCTAGAAGCTGAGTTTGACTTATTGAAAGTTATCTACGTTCGACCATTTAAGATTTCAAGAACTGTTAGTTCAATAAAAGTAATATTTGTACATGGCTTAGGTTTTTTACCCTTGAAGAAAAAGGGCATATGTTGGACCTTTTCCCTTTACTTTGGTTTTTCCAAATTTATAGTTTTAAAACTTTTTATATTAAAAATAAAAAATTTCATTATATAGTCAAAAGATGAATTATTTTTAGACAGCGGCAAAAATCCAAGATCGGTCCTGCCGATCCGATACTGACCAAAAATAAATCGTATTGGATTGGATCGCTAACCGAAATACCGGTACAAAATATCGAGTATCAGAAGACAAAGTACCGGTACTTCAAAATATCGGATCGTACCGCACATCCCTACACAGTTTCTGGTCAATCCTTTATTGGATCCTCCCGCTACTACCTGCCGTATGTGCAGTTTGCGTCGTGCTAGTCACGCCGAACTCACTCGTACAGATTGCGACACGTCTCGAGAAGTGGCCAAGAGACCGAAGTTGCTCGCGTCATAGAATTCCACTGAAATCGATTTTGATTTTCTATTCTATAATAGTATTGATATGATTCCTACAAGAGTCAAACGGGCTTACACTATGTTCATCCAGAACCAACCGAACAACATGCTTGGATACCAGGCTCGAGTATTTCTATTCGAATCTCAGGATGGAGAACTCCAACGGCATATAATGGCTTTGCAAAGCACAGTTACTATCTTGAACGAACGCCATGTCGAGGATGTGCGTGCAACTGTATAATATGCTGTTTTCAACAAAAAGTCGTCTCGAGTTACAGGAGTTGGCTTAACCTGTGCAGACTGTTATGTTGTCCCTGATGACGACTGTTTCGCTATGAAACCGGTTTTTGATTCTCTTGATTTTAACATCGAAGAACGTTTTGTTATCTTCGCTTTATCATACTGCTTTGTTCCAGAGGATATCCTTGATGACAGTGCATATGGGCAACGCCTATTTGCACATCTTCGTTTGATGCATTTGGATCTGAAGAGGATTTGTGGATACTTCGGTGTTCGTTGTCTTGTTTCGTGTGTAGCTGAAGAATTTTGCGCCAAATGTATCTGTAGAGTTGATTATTTCGCGTGTGACTGCAGAAAGTTTTCGCAACTTCCATTATTTAATGTTCAACAGGATGAGGAGAGGCTACGCTTCTGCCTTTATCTTAAACGTGACATTATCGTTCATCCGTTAATACTATTGCGCAATGAATATCTAAACGTTAAATCCTTGACCCTTAGATTGAAAAATACAATCCGTGGCCATGGTACTTGGTATAACACACACAATAAAAGACAGCAGATGTTTTGAAAAAATTAAAGAAATTCGCCAGAAATTTAATTCCATACATTCTAAGGAAGATATTCACATTGCTGGTCTTACATCATTCGCAAAGGTAAAGCAAAGAAGATCGATGATCTTCAAGAAGGAGTTTCTATCTACAACCATTCATTTACATTTACCTATAAGATTCGATCCAATCGTAAAGAGGAAGAGTAGTATAACTACACGGTTACTGTGACACTGGATGGCATGTCCATCCGAAGCATGACGTAATCATCCCCTTAGGGGGTGAGTCAAGGTGACTGAAGAGTTTCTTGTAGGCGAAGAAGTACTTTTTGTGTCAACAATGCCCAGAAGGTTGTTGTAGGGGAGTAAGATTTTTTTTTGTCGGCAATGACCAGAAGGTCTTAATGTTGTGGTTGTAGAAAAAGGTGTAGACAATGACCAGAAGAA
This sequence comes from Agriotes lineatus, assembly GCA_940337035.1. Classification (NCBI taxonomy): domain Eukaryota; kingdom Metazoa; phylum Arthropoda; class Insecta; order Coleoptera; family Elateridae; genus Agriotes; species Agriotes lineatus. Next base: position 64,613 of record CALNHX010001011.1, read on the forward strand.
GTTCTTGAATATTATAAATTAGCTAACGGTTAAAGCGTGTGTGTATTGTTGGTTGCCTAACCTAAGTGATTTATTTTAGATCGTAGTAGTCGTAGTGATTCATCTGAATTAGACTAGCTGAGCCTCTACTTACGTTACCTAAATGTACTTTACTTGTAGTAGTTTTGTAAAAACCAACTATTTTTATAAGGCTCGGTGGTGTAGGGGTAACACACCCTGATCTGCGGGGCAGGGAGACCTAGGTTCGAATCCTAGTCGAGCTACTTTTTATACATTCAAATACACATATATTTTAAAATTTTTATTAAGTCCAATAATAGTTAATTGCAACAACATCACCATCTATTAACCGCCAAATAAATCGTATTATAGGTAGTTAGATAATTCGGCCCCACCACTGTTCGATTTCTTCGAGACCTCCGAATGGGGTTGGCGGTGTTGTGAAGACGGTGGTCTCCTGGAGCTGCTCGTTGCCAACCTCCGTCGTATAATCGACGGTGACTACGGCGTGGAGTTGACGAGGTGGTATTGGTAGCGGTTTTGTTGTTATAAACTCCACAAATTCATTATAAAAATGTGGAGAATCACAAAAAACACTAGCAGCAGAAGCAGACATGTTGTTGTAATATCTTCTCTGTTTTAAAATAGTCTTTATATACTAATACGTTCGATCATTAAAAATTGAAATCTGCAATACACAATTTACGTAATGAGAAATAAATTTTCCAAATTTGCATAATTGCATCATCCGAAATGCATTTTCAAGTAAACAGCATCTGCATAATGTAAAACATTTCCGTCGCAAACAAGCAATTAAAAAAATAATAGGTCGAGAACTACGTCAACTAAGTCAAACCACCCAGACTTTGTACGGTTATAACGAGCCCTTTCAGGACCATTTTCAGCCCAGCTTTCCCACATTTTGTCTGTTTTGTGTACCACATAAACAGGTGCTAATTTACCACCTGCACTCCCACACATTATTATGGACGTGTTCGATTTAGACGAATTCTTTATATTTTCCGGGTACTTACAGCCTCGCTTAACGATCACTTTGGATGAGCCTGGGTCATCTACTAGGCATGTTTCGTCATAATTCCAGATGTTGGCCGAAGGAACGCCTTCAATTTCCTTTTCCAGATGATTAAAAAACTCATTAACTACTTCCTCATTAGCGCTGGTTCGACTGTGACTTATATTTCTGGCTGTCCGGTTAGAGATTTGGTTTGCATGTCTTTTAAGAAAAGAATTTGCCTATTCGGTTGCCGGTAAGTTATTTTTGAATTTTTCGACTGCCCTACCCTGCTTATCCAAATAACTCTTAACAATGAACCGCAGCTTCTGTTTATTCACTGGGAATCCATACGTTGATAGCGTGATGAGATGTGCCACGATTAATAATTCCTCGTCCACAGTGAAGACAGTTTGGCCTCCTGATTTTTTTTGGAGCTTTATTTCTTAATTTATTGCTTAAAACATTTATGTGAATCCCGTATTTATCAGCTGCCGCGCGAACAGAGATTCTCTTGGCACGGATTTCATCTAAAATTGGCTCCAACGTCTCGAGGCGATAATTGCGATAGTGCCTCGTTCCTAGTTGTCGAACGTATTGACGCCCTAATGGAAAACTGAATATTACGTATAATCTTCAGCTTAGCAGAAAGATCCCGCAATTTTACCAATTCATACATTTGTAATAGAGAATGGGAGAAATCCCAATTCTGATAGTGACCTGCCATTACTGCAAAGGGCAAAAGCGGGCGGTGAACTTGAAATGGGACGTCAAGGTCAGAGAAGTCCAAGTAGTAAGATGAGATTCATACCGAACGAAAAGGCAGATGATCGAAGTTTATCTGGTTTAAACTAACCTGCCTCTGCAAAAAGAAATACCTCAAATTGGAGTCACCTGGGCGCATTATAGCTACCATCTACTACAGCTACAAGCAGCGACTTTAGATTCAGCAGGCATGTCGAGTCTAGCGGTCTACTCCAAGTGTCCCCATCACGCTTACCGCTGCACCTTGAATGGAACATGCATGGCTGGAATAATAGTCGACATAACAGTTTCAAATGAACTGGACTGATTAGTCCAGTTAGTTAAGGCGACAGCCTTGCATTACAGCGGTACTGCGTTCAAACCCGGCTGGAGCCTCTTTTTTTTAATAAATACGGCCTTTAGAACTTGCAAGACAAAGAACACAAACCTTCCAGTGGATAAAGGATAAAGCAGCATGAGTGACCGCGATGGACGAGGCTTCAACGCATACGGGAGAGAAAAGACCGAGTTCCCAGACAAGTCGAGAGAGGCGCGAGTGACCGCGATAGGTACAGCATGAGTGCGAGTGAGAAAACACAAAGCCAAAAAAGCAATATCATAGCATTTCCGGGGCCCTCGTAAGGGGGGTCGTAGCCCTAAAAGCTGTTTTGGAGCTGAGTCCGGAAAATGGGGTCCCTGGCGTCGCTTAACAACGCGTTCATCAAAGAAGGCAAGATAGAAAGAAAGCGAATTTCAGGAACCAATCTGCGCAAGAGCGTGGGAGGAAGGAAAACGCACGTGACGAAATTAATAAAAAATGGTCGTCGCGTAATTTCGGGGACATCAATTTAATTAAAATTATATTAAGATATGTGACAAGTGTGATAAAATCCGCGACCTAATTTAATTAAAATCAGCGATCTAATTATATTAATCCGCGAATAAAACCGCAATCAATAAAAAGGGCTGGGGAAAAGCTACTGATGTGGATCGTTCCGTTGTTCGTAGAAAAAATAGTATATGCAACTCGTGGCTGATAAAATTTCAACGTCTCGAGTTACTTTTTTCAACTCGCTTCGCTCGTTGAAAAAAACCACTCTCAACGTTGAAATTTTATTTCAACCATTTGTCCCATAATATACTATTTTCTACTCATGACATTGAAATCAGTCATTTTGACATTGATTCCGGTGGTTGAAATCGCATTTCAACCACTAGAGATTGAAATGCTCGGACTACTGGGATTTCAAACCTTTGGCATTCAATTGTTGACAGGAGAAATGTCACTTTGTTGTTTGAGCAAACAGAAATGTCACTTTATGATTAATGTTTTCTAAAGTGCATTCATTAATTTTTTAAAATGAGTGATGATAGTGATGTAGAGCCAGAAGAAATTATAAAAGCGGCTGATAATGCATTTTCTGATTTAATTCCTCCCAGGTCGAAACACATTTACGAGTTCACTTATTTTTATAAGTTTATGGACTGGAGAACTAAAAAACAAAGCAAATCATTTTCTGAAGAAGTCTTCGGAGCTTATTTTGCAGAATTGGCTGAAGTGAAGAAACCCTCAACACTTTGGGCCCAGTACTCGATGCTGAGGACTACTGTTTCGATCAAAAATGACGTCGATATTTCAAAGTATTTAAAGTTACGGTCATTTTTAAAACGAAAATCAGATGGGTATCATCCAAAAAAATCTAAAACCTTTACGAAAGAAGAGATAACCAAATTTATAATTGAAGCTCCTGATCATGTTTACTTGTTGACAAAGGTATGTTAAAAAAAAGAAATTCATGTAACTTTCCATTCGTTACAGGTCGTTCTTATATTTGGAATTTCGGGCGCTTGTCGGTGCGACGAACTTTATAAGTTAAAATTGACAGATATTGAAACCACTGAAGACATAATTGTAGTAACACTTCTAGACACTAAAAACAAAACCACAAGAAAGTTTGTTATTCCTCAGGAATACGTTGAAGTGTGCAAAAAGTATCTATCACTCCGTCCTCCAGATTTAGAAAATTTAAGATTGTTTTGCAATTATCAAGCTGGAAAGTGTACAAGGCAATTTGTTGGCATAAATAAAATTAGCGCAGTGCCAAAAACCATAGCTACTTATTTAAAATTAAGCAATCCGCAAGAGTACACAGGACATGCAATGCGAAGAACTTCTGCCACTATGTTAGTTAACGCAGGAGGCAACATAACTATGTTGAAAAGACACGGCGGATGGAAATCGTCGGCTATAGCTGAAAGTTACATCGATGAATCTTTATCTGCAAGAAAAGATATAGCGACTAAGTCATTTATAGATAAACCACCAAGTTCAAGCTCAAGTTCAGTTATTCCTGATGAGTCCTGTCAAATGAATACAAATACTTCTGATAAATGTATAAATATAATTGGTGCTAATTGCACAAATTGTTCTATTACAGTTAATGTATATCAAAAATAATAAAAAAATAGTTTAACGTTTATTTTAAAAATTCGTAGAAAAAATAGTATATGTAACTCGTGGCTGATAAAATTTCAACGTCTCGAGTTACTTTTTTCAACTCGCTTCGCTCGTTGAAAAAAACCACTCTCAACGTTGAAATTTTATTTCAACCACTTGTCCCATAATATACTATTTTAATGTGAAGGAACAAGGGGTAATAATGCGGTTGTCTAATGCGTGATGCTCACCACATCACCACGTGTCATGAATTTGACACGCGACAGCCGGGTGTGAGAGCGAGGATATGGAAGCTCTGACCTTCCGCCTTGCAGGCCAAGCTCCTTCATGGGGTGTTAGTGCCTCACCATTATTATTATAGACAACACAGAGGACGGAAAATAAAAATATAACCACATTCACTTGATATTTGTACAATAATTTATAATTCCACGGTAGATTGTGCTGATATTGCCGATTGGCTCGATCCAGAAGAGGTACAGGACGCAAAAACGCTGCTGAATGATCTGCTGCATGACTTTGTCTCTCTCTTTCACTTTTTCCATATTAGCTTTTTCTGAAATAATTTTAAGTGAGTATAATATGTCTTTTAAACGGTCGTATAAATTAATATGGCAGCATATTCTTGCAGAAGCAGTTCGCGCGTCTCCTAATTTTAAAGATGTTAATACGGACAAAGAAATTATTGAATGCATCAAAAATTGTTTGCGGCATGCGAGTGCCAGGGACATTTTACATATTAGACAAGTAATAATGTGGACTGATTTTATTCTACTAGTTTGCAATAATTTGCATGTTGACGAAAAAAATTCTCTTAAAAAATTTGGCCTTGAGTGGTATTTGGAAAGATTATTCAACAATATGGGTAGATGACTTTTGCCGTGTTCGACAGCACACATTTCTAACGTTTTCTACTATTAATTCGATACTGGAGCTTCCAATACAATTATTATGAGTTTTTAGAACGACGCTGATTTGCAACCTTTGACTTTGACGTTTTGGTGAAATGTCAGTCAAAGGCTACTCACTAAATTGAAATCATTAAAACCAATCGGGCTTGCGTGAAAACACTGTGACATTAGGTGTTTTCAATGACAGTCAATTTTGATTGGCCGTTTCTGACAAATTGAACAATTTTCATTGGTTCGTTCATTATAGTGTTGAATAATCAGAAGTAATACTATAAGTACTTCGATATTATCGGGTTATATGTCGATAACTTGTTGCACAATAATAAAAGAGTGTCAGTTTGACAGGTTAAATAGTCCGACCGCGTCAGCGGGAGGATTATTCTGTCAAACTGACACGATTTGTTATTGTGCAGGAAGTTTGAGACGTATAACCTGTTCGAAGTACGCATTGTATTCGATTTGATTATAGTCCAGTGAAATTAGACAAAATAACCGCAAAACTTCGGAAAAATTCCCGGAAAGCTGGATTTTGGTATGAACCTTTATATTGTGGTTCTACACAAAATGTCAAAAGTCCTCATCGATCCGAGTGCCGCTAAAAATTTTAGGGGGGGGCAAAGGTCACCAAAAACGGTGTTTCGTGAATATCTCGTTAACGGTCACTTTTACAGAAAAAATACTGATTATCAAATTTGTAGCTTATAAAATTTCTAACAGTAAAGATATAATAACTTTTATTCGTAAAATTAACCGTTTTGGAGATAATTTAATTTACAGAGTTGAAACGTGCACTCTTTTCCACACCACCTTCGAGGTAGAGTACAAGGTGCGTTTTTTTCATATGGTATCCCCAGTAGGCATATTCCACGTTTATTTTGGTTTGAAAAATGTTTATTTAAAAAAAAATTATTATTAACTTGTTCATTAAGCAATTTTGGATTCAAAACAGGAGTTATTAATATATATTATTAATCGGTATACTTTCCTCTTCATCATCATATTCTTCTTCTTCTTCTTGTTCTTCTGCTGTCTTCTCTATTTCCATAGATTCAGTCAGGAAACGTGATGGATCTACATCTTCAGTGGAGTCGCAAGTATCGACGTCATTTATATCGGGTGTTACATTTAAGCAAGACTGACGAGATAAAGTTTTTTTTTCGGATTTTGTTCACAACGTTGTTTATAGTGTAGTCATAGTCATAGTCTCCAAAGCACCCTACATTTATCAGTCTACCCAATCCTCTACCTTAAAATAATTCCAGGTTTCTTAAAATGTCTTAAATAATTTGTTATAAATGTTTGAAGAAAAAATGCTATATATTATTCGGAACAAAAGTATCTTTATGTGGCTCGGCTGTAATTATCTGCCTTGCAAGCTCGGCAGATAAACAGTCCAGCCACGCCAAATAAAGTATAATTTTTGCTCTTAATAACATAATATACTATTATGCTTCTACACGAATAGCAAGCAGAAGTCTCTTGAGGTTTTATGACAACGGAGGGGAACTTTTCCGAGCACATTCCTTCTCTATCTAGACTACAGTGTACTATATATGTGTTTCTTTGTATTTTTATGGGCTGTGAAACAAGGAAATTCTGGAATATTTCAAGTCGCAACTCCAATGAGATATACATGCTATTGAGGAGTGCATCTATTCGTTACAACTCTGTAAATCGAATTATCTCCAAAACAGTTACTTTTACGAATAAAAGTTATTATATCTTTATTGTTAGAAATTTCATAAGCTACAAATTTGATAATCAATATTTTTTCTGTAAAAGTGACCGTTAACGAGATATTCACGAAACACCGTTTTTGGTGACCTTTGCCCCCCCCTAAAATTTTTAGCGGCACTCGGATCGATGAGGACTTTTGACATTTTGTTTAGAACCACAATATCAAGGCTCACACCAAAATCCAGCTTTCCGGGAATTTTTCCGAAGAGCAATGTCTAATTTCTCTGGACTATTATTTTGTGAGTAAATTTTAATATTAGGAACAAATAAATATTTTATTGGCAGCTCGATTTGTTTGAATTAACCTAGCTGAAAGTCATCTCGTTGAAAATAACATCAAGTTGACAAAAGTTATGTATTGCGTTGCCTAGTGAAGTTACTATAGTATAATCGATTTTGTATAATCGAAATTATACAAGATAACTTAACTAAATCCAGCCTTTTGATTGGTTGAAATCTCTACGAATAAAATAATCAATATAATGTAGATTGTAATTATTATTGATTTCATTTGAAATTATATTTTCTCATCAAATTTTATGTAGTTTTAATTTCTTTTTTGTAATTATGTATAATTTATGAAACTGTGTTATCTATCATAAAAATTCTAATATGGTACAAATTTTGTTTCCACGCTAAGTTGTATAACAGAAAAAGCTTTTGTTTTTTATTACAGAATACTATATCCTCTTCGGACCCAGAACAGAATTGGTGCAAATTTTACCACACATTTTGGATATGTTAAGTCAAAATGATCTAAATAACACATACATGTAAGATTTATTCATAAATTTTTTACATTTTACAAAAAAAGGGCTGTCCAACTAGATGGACATTGGGTCTGTAAGCATACAAAACAGAGCAACCTATGTTTACATAAAATCTAATTGTACTTATGATGATAGTCTTTGAAACAATTATTGTTCACAGAAAAATGTTACAGTTTTCACAGAAAAATTTTTTTTGGTACAGCCAGAATTCTTGCAGCGAACGGAGTTCTTTAATTCTGAGGCGATGCCCGGAAGATGTTGTATTTTACGTTTCCTCGAAGGAGGAGTAGATTCATTAGTGGGAGTTAAAATGTTGCCAATAGGATTTTTTCTAGTTCCCACAGACCTAGGTGTTCTTACATCAGTAGACTGACAGTCCTCAGTGCTGCTGAGCCAAAGATTAGAAACTTTAATTTTGAAATGCAACAGTTGCAGGATGTTTTTAGACCTAGTTTTTAATTTAATTTTATCATTTCTGTATAAAATCCAAGAATTAGAAATGCCCAAATCAAAAAAATGAAAAATTGATCGAACAGTCCATTTCCTGCATTTGGCGCTGATTCTGTAGTAACTGATCATTCGATCAATCAAATCAATTCCTCCCATGTACGTATTGTACTTATTGACAATGTCGGGTCTTGGAATCTGCATGTATTTCTTGTCCTTTTTCGACCAACGTTGGCAAACACCTTCTGGACTAACACCATCACACGTAGACATCAAATGGACAGGCTTCATGTCGTACCATTTTACAATAGATATTTTTTTATCTTGTCGGACACTTTGATCGGAGGCTCCACGGTTCATTTTTGCCATCATCTTGTCTGCAGTTAAATGCACAGCTGCAGGAATCCTCGATTTCATAACAGTACCTGTTCCAAACAAGTTGTTTTGTAGTAAGTATTCTAATAGAGGTATTGTTGTAAAATAACGGTCAAAATAGATGCATGTTGCTGGAGGTAATGTTTCTGTTAATCTAACTACGGCAGACGGTCCTACACCCAAGTGCTTCACATTATCATCGAGGAAGGTGTTCTTTCCCTGGTAGAGTTCGAAGTCCAAAACTAACCCTTTGGGAGTAGCGCAAACAAAATTTTTCAAACCTTCCGGGTTAGGTTTGCCCCTAACAAATTGTTTTGCTGAGCAGACCCCTGTAAAAGGGATCATTTGTTCATCGACCGCAACTATGTCTTCTCTCTTCAACTTCAAGCAACCTCTTCGGATTTGTTCTAACATAGGGCGAATTTTCCAAAATTTGTCTTTGTTTCTTTCTTCTGCAGATACGCCTCCATCAACAACTAGTTTTAAATTTGCACGAATAGCAAAAAAGCGGTCTCGAGACATTACATTCGCTATTGTATTTACTCGAGTAGTTTTTGACCAGTACATTTTTATTTGGGGGTATTTTAGGCAAGACATGAGGACTACCATTCCAAAAAAATTTTTCATTTCGCCGGGGCTAATATTGAGTGATACTCCTTTTATTTCAACGCTCCGAGCATTGGTGCAGTCGCTAAGTAATTTAAAAAGGTCTTCATCGAAGTACATTTTGAGGTACTTTTCCACATCCCAATGTTCTCGTTCACTAAAATCTTCTTCGACAGCAGGCCGGTTGATGTTTACTGTAAAACTAAATAAAATAAGGTTTAAATTTTTGGGTTTCACAGACTAATAAATAAACGCATTACTTATCGGTTTTATTCCAAGACATTCTTTTGGAATTGCATGGCAGTGAAGACGTGGCATTTCTATCCCTAATTATGCTAAGAGGAATGTTGTCTTCATCAGAATCGGTTTCTATTTCTTCTCCTTCGTCACTTCTGTCTACTTCATCTTTTTCCTCATCTTCGTTTTCATCTAAGTCGTCATCGTCCGCTTCAACCACTCTCAGCTGTAGTGCTTCTTCATCGTACTGCTCGTCTTCGGATTCCGATAAATTTAAATCTGAATCGTTTAGGTCTAGATCCATACACTTCATTAACTGTTCGTCATCTACTCCTGGTCGAAGATATCGTTTGCTTCCAAAAATTGCTTAAAATAGGTAAATTTTATTAGCACCCGGTGGAAAAAATGAAAAAGGAACATAGTTCAAAAACATTGTTACACACAATCAAAGAAAATAAAAATATTATCTGTGAAACTACTTTTATTTAGTGGAATTCAAATAAACCGATTGAATCCTATTGTCCATTTAAATGGAAAGTGAGGTTAAGATTTTAAGCGCAAAAGGCCGTCAGAAAAACCTGACGTCCATTTGAGTGGACACTAACTAAAAGTTACTGAAACACGTATTTTATGCATTGTGGCTTAGAAATTATTTGAAAATGATAAACTAGTATACATTGGGAAATCATTTCACCTGTTAATTCTAAAAGAACACTAAATAAATATATTTTACTTACCATCATAACCTGAACGCTTAGAAGTTGACATTTCGAACACAATAAACAGCTGATCTAAATTTAACCTTCAGCTGTAGTTCACTAAACTGCACTGAGATGGCACCACTGTGTGTCCATTTGAATGAAAAATCAGGATTCACCCATACATTTTACAACTTTACATTTGTATAAGCTTAAAACTACATGTCCATTTAAATGGACGCTGGGTCTAAAGAGGATATATCCACAATTGATCCATATAGATGTCCAGTGGATATTGTAGATCAAGTTGATTTAACATCTATTAGAGCTTGCTTGGATATCCATCTAATAACCATAAGATATTCGGAAAATCCTGGATATGGTGCAAATTTTGTTTCCACGCTCAATTCTATAACGGTAGCAAAAAGCTTATTTTTTTAATTAAATAGAATACTATATCCACAATTGATCCATATAGATGTCCAGTAGATTTTGTACATCAAATGGATTTAACATCTATTAGAGCTTGCTTGGATATCCATCTAATAACCATAAGATATTCGGTACGTCCTGGATATAAGCGGACATTTGGATGACTAATGGATATCTATTAGATATCCAGGAATATCTAATAGATATCTGGGATATCCAGAATGGATAACTATCTATTGGATATCTAGTAGATGGTTTTGTGCTGTGTGGGGTCTGGCAATATGCCCCACTCGAAACGGGCATTTGGCTGCCTTGCGTGGATTCTTTATTTTACAGAATAGCCAGTCTGTGTTTGCATGCTTATGCAAGTTTAATTAGGTTGAATGATTGTAATCTAGCATAATGAAAAGTGCGAGTACCGCCATGTTCAGTATGCGAAGTGCTCGACCTTGGAAAGCTACGTTGCAGTTCTCAGGTTTCGATCGTATTGTAATCTGATACAGGGAATTTTTTGTTGTTGTTTGCAATTTGAGCAATACGCGTTCGCTTCAAGCTACGTGTGAAGATTTCGTGAACGTAAGGCGTTTAGTAGACAAAATAGATACGTAACCAAATCGCAAATCCGAGTTTCTATGTGTCAAGTCGCAAAGCCGGACTTGCATGGAGTTTAATGTTCAAGTATTAAGAACAGTTACGTCTGTGTCTTCTTGGCATTGTTTAAATGTATTGCAGGTACAGTAATTCTTTTATTATTTGACTTATAAATGCGTAACCACGAGCTACTGCTCGTTAATTATTTATTAAGGGTCCCGAGTGGTATAGCTTGAACAAGCGTCCACGTTCGATCAGCAGAGTTAAGCAACGCTGTCTCTGGTCAGAACTTGGATGGGAGTTCCACGGCTGCATCTTTCTGCGCCTCGTGGTACGGTTATCACGGAAAAAAGTTGGTCCCGGCGGTCATACAACATCATGACAGTCGTTAGTGGGGTTGGAAGTCCTCATAACTGCACAGTGACGCCTATAATTGGCCTAACGGCTGTTGGCTGAGTGCGAATTAAATAAATAAATAAATATTTGCACCCTAAATTAATGACCGTAAATTTGAAAGTTTGATCCTGATTTGTTAATTGTTTTATATGTGTTTTAAAGAATCAATATATTTTTATTTATTTAAACAAATTGGCTTTTCTTATGAGTATTGTTGAAGCTGATTTCAGCACCTCCTTATAGGAAAGCCTCCTTTTTTTAGCGTATCTTAACACTTCCTATCCATGAAACGAGTCAAAGTACTGTGTGTACTGAGCTAGGTAAATAACAGCAATTAATTTATAAAATACTAAACGAGACGTCTCATTTGAATTTAATGCGGCATAGCGAGAAGCCTTACTTCATTCAATATGGCTCACAGAGGTGAAGTTCGAATAGCAGCACTTTGAGAAGCCTCATTTCACACTTAACTCCATTTCGAAATACCGACGCTCTCTATGGTGTCATATATTTCTAATATCTTTGCTACCAGTATGATCTCTAGTACTTACACTTAACATGAGCCAGTGGCTTGATTTTTTTCAATCTATTGGCGGATCTAATAGTAAGTGTCAGTCTCCATTCCCTATTTCATCATTGAAAGCATACATGTATTGCAAACTATATTTTTAAGGTTTATTGGGATGTCAGGAGCTTTTAAAAACAGTTTCAGGTCTTCTTACTGTCATATGTATTTGAGTTATCTCAACTGTTTCATTCTCCTGGCCGCATTTCAAACCTCCAGAGTCATGATTTCTGTGAGAGCATTTGTTTACATCCTGAACAGTTTAGAAGAGATTTGTCACTCTACTTAGCTCCTCTTCTTATAGACATTTAACATATCTGTTTTTAAATCTTCTAAGAGTTTTACTTGAAGTTTGCATTGTCGTAAATAAATTGTATGAAATTTTTGTACCTGAATTATATTTCTGGTGTAGGTTTGGCCAAAAACCAGCTTGCTCGAAGATTGATAATTCTCAACATTGTAGGTTACTCGGTTGGTTATGATATTTATTTAGCAATTTGTATGAGTGTGGTAGATTTATAAGCAGTAATTCTCTATTGCTGTCTGGGCATTGTGCTACGACTTTGAAATTGTTCTTTCTAAAAGACGTTTATTTAGAAGGATTTTCATTGCTTGAAGGATTACCCATTTTCGACATCTCTGGGTGCCCCACAATTTTTCATTCGAGAGAGCACAGTCTATACCCCTATCGCCATGTCGGGTGTGCAATCATGTAATTTCAAGGGTGTATTTCCTGCAGGGGTATAAAATAATCATAAGCTTTAAAAGTCGGCCGTCGAGATTTGACGTTGTGCTGAATAGTCATAGCAAAAAATTGCAAAATTTTAATTTTAAAGTTGATGAATTAAAAGTCGAGATTTATAATCTATAACTGGACGCCCTGACTGCTAAAGTAGAGATCTCGATTCGAATGGAATAATAAAAGACTTGATATAGGTATGTAATTTCGGTCACTCTGATATTCTGGAATTTGGAGGAAAGTCATTCGTGGTGATTATTGATAACCTAACAAAATTGCTAGAAATAATTAAATTAAAGGATAAAACATCAAATAGTGTGATAAACGCTTTTAAAAAAGTCTTTGCCACACATGGCATACCAAAAACTGTAATTTCAGATAATATGCCGTATGAATCCAGTGAATGTTTGCGATTTATTAGAGAGTGGCAGTTCACGTTTCAAACATCGAGTACAAACTACCCTAGATCAAATGGTGTAGCAAAACGGGCTGTCCAAACCGCAAAACAACTACTTAGAAAATGTAACGATATCAATTTAGCATTGTTTGAATATCGTTGTACTCCGATAACTGGATTGAATAAAACACCATTTCAACTTTTGATGAATCGATTATTAAGAACCAAAATGCCAATATGCAACAAGTTATTAACACCGAAAAAAGAAAATTTAGATGAAGAAAGAACCAAGCTTGAAATGAAGAGAGAACAATACAAAAATGAATATAACAAAAGAACAAGACAAAGAGTGGATATGGAGCAAAATGACAATATTATCACCAGAACTGGCAAGGAATGGGAAGCTGGAAAATCCTAGCCAAGCAAGAACACTCGCCAAGATCATACTGGGTGCAGAACGACAAAGGCAGCGTTATACGAAGAAACAGTTATCATCTAAGATCACAGAACACACCATAGGAGAAACATGTTGATAGTAAAACTGAATCTCAAAGTGGTGAAGTGGAACAAGTGTATGACAGTGGTGATAACGGACATATACCAGTGCGATCTAAAAGGCCAGTAAAAGTGCCTCTAAAGTTTAAGGATTACGTTTTAAGCTGATGTTATATGTTAAGTTGCGATACAATTTTAAGTTCAGTTTTGAAGAATGGGAGATGTATGATAGATAATCATTAGTGTAAGCACGTCTCTGTATGATACATGTCCATCGGAATTTCTAATAAATGATACAACAATTTCACCATTCTTATTAAATGCGATTGGCCACATCACTCCCAGAGATGACTTCGAAAAGCTCGTGGTCCAAGGAAAACCTTATGGCAAACGAAGGAGAGGAAGGTCAACAACCCGCTGGATTGACGCAATTGATACTCTTTTGAATACCAATGTCGAACAGGCAGTAAGAAGGAGTACCGGCAAAGAGAACGTTGGCGCGACACCATCCGAAGAGTAACAGCCAACTTGAAGAGAACCATAACCATAATCACCACTCATCTGTAAAGATGGACGGAGTCGAGGAGGAGGATTAAATACAATGAAAGAGAGTGGTCCACAGTGAAACAAAAAAGTTGTTTTGCAAAGTAACATATAATTTTGTCACATAAAAATGAAAAAAAAAACATTTGCTAAGGTAAGTATACACATTTTTTACAGATGTACAGTACAAACATTTAAAAAGCAAATTGAAAATCCTTAAAATAAAATAAATGAAAATCGTTTCAGTGTGCCTCATCCATGGGGTACATTGAAACAGAATCTGGGGCACAATGAAACATAAAATATAGAGTGTTAGGTATATAAAAATAACAACTAATTAATATTAATATTAGAAAAATCAATACCAAAGCTCATATAACTATTCTGTCTTTTTGTTTTTCCGCAGAGGGACGGTGCAGGAAGAACGCATTTTAATTGATTCTGAATAATAGTTGCAATATCCCCGTTTTCTGGCACATAAAATTTATTCTCAGCCTTCTTATTCTTTCTTAAAAAGCTGACTTCATACTCTACTTTTTCATTTTTTATTTTAGTCACTTTCCCAATATAAAATAGTTTATTTTCTTTTCGTTTCAACGTCAAATTGTACGAGGACAAAGTTATCGATGCTTGGTTCATCTAAACTGTTAAATTGGCATGGATCGATTGTTTCAAGGTGGAAATTTTCTTCATTGTCCGAATCTTCCAAAACCATATCTATGTCACTCAATTCGTCGTCGTAAGTTTCTTCCTCTTCTTTACAAATATTCTTTTTTAGTTTGCGTTTAGAATTTTCTTTCTTTTCAGCTAAAGCATTTTTTATCAGGGTGCTGGTAGCTATCATACTTCTCCCCTTGGTTCTAGGTTTTCTAGTTGGTTTTCTTGGCTCCGCTTTCGGGTAACCTTTAAAAACTTCAGGGCTTACGAAGGATACAGTTTTATTTTTCGAACAAGTTGGGGTCTCATTTACGTTACGAGATTTCTCAGCAACCTCTTCGTGAAATGATTTATCGGGATCTGGAGTTACCAGATCTCTCCTTTCAGATTTAATGCTCTGGATATCATGCAAAGATCTGGTAACTGGTATCTCTGGATCAGGTCTATCTGTAACAGAACTGTACATAAAATCGTCATCTGAAAAAACATTTCGATCAAATGGATAGATTCCAGTCTTCCGAAAAGCTGCTTTTATGTTACTCGGCGTCAGTCCCCTGTCGTGTGCTATAGCAACACATTCTGCTATTTCATAAATAGACAGTGTTCGACCAGGGTTTCGCATTAATCAGCTATCCACAGCAGCATTGTAGTACGTTTTAAAAGGTTTATAAACTCCCACATCAAGGGGTTGCAACTTATTTGTCGAATGAGGAGGAAATGTTAAAATCGAGACTCCGTTCTCCTTCGCCAAGGTAATTGCTTCGATAGATATATGACTCTCGTGATTGTCATATAGTAATAACGCCGGAGACTGCATTGAACTCCTAGTATAATGAATGAAGTGGTGCATAACTTTAACAAATAATTCAGTTGTCATCCATCCAGAGCTGGTTGCTAGACCCAAAGTTCCTGGTGGTGCGTCTTTCGTCATATGAGGTTTGAAGTGCACACGGGGAAACACCATCACAGGAGGGATTGTATTTCCCGAAGCGCTTATTATACAGCATGTGGTTACAGTTGTGCCCTTTTCTGCACTGGTGCATTTACTAACTTGTTTGGCTCCTTTCTGCGCGACTATTTTTGGCGGTTTCTGCACTGTTGTAGTAGCTGTTTCGTCTAGATTAAAGATTCTAGTTCCATCGACAAATTCTGGATGCGCTTCAAGAAGTTGTTGTAAGTTGTCATAAAATAAGTTAACATTCGTTCTGTTGAAAGAAGTTGCCCTAGACAGGCTGCAACCTTCTGGGGTTCGAATACTTAGTTCTGCATTTCGTTTCATAAATCCTCGGAACCACTCAATTCCGGCCATCTGCCCATCATTCCATTTAACAGGACATTTTACTGAGTTTACCTGAGCCATTTCATACGCCACTTTTCTGCATTCTACTGGTGTTCGTCCATAGAATATTTTTGAACTGTTAAGAATGTATTCCACCAACATCTTCTCTTGAGCAACGGTAAATATCTGTCTGCACGAATACTTAGGAGTCATACGAACTTCCACACCTTCATTTGCTTGTCGCTTTTTACGCACATATCTAAAAAGCGTAGAAAAGTTTACCCCTTTTTGTTCAGCTGCTTTGCGGATGCTGATACCTTGACCAACAAGTTCAACGGCCTCTCTCATCAATACCTCAGAAAAGGTTCCAATCGCTGTTTTTCTCTTTCTATTTCTTGCCATTTTGCACTAATAACATAAAAAATAATTTTACTGATTCTATTAAGTAAGATTTGAAGGGGCACACTGAAACACTTAAAGTGGGGCACAGTAAAACGTTTTGCTGTGCCCCACTTCAAAATGTTTTACTGTGCCCCACAGCACATGTATGTGGTAATGAGGTTATAAACAAATTATTTATAATTAGAAAAAACTGCCACTTACCTAATGCACACATTAAGTGATGGTGTTACAAAGTACCACCAGCCCGTTTACGTATTAGCAACGTGTAACAATTAAAATCACTTTTTCTGGTTTTCCTACAAATTACTTTTACACTAACAAAGGAACGAATCTCAACTTTTCGCTGAACTATTAGTTGGAGCACTTTAAAATTTACAGGAGTTCTAGAGCATGTAGTTAGACACTCTTTCACAAGAGGGCGCCAGCAACCTCATATTTAAATCATGAAAAATTTTGATTGTTTTACTGTGGATCCTGTTTCACTGTGGAACATTCTCCCCTGTACGGAACACGTTAAAAAAAGTGATTTTATTGCTCTCTGCATGCTGACGCTGACGCTCCTACTCAAACTACTTGTTCAATAAAACATAACTGTTCTAAACTAGTTGCGTTATGTAGTATTTTAAGTCAACGTCTTTGAGATTTTTAAAACCTTTTGCTTTAATTTGTTTCTAACGTTGATATTTTCTGTCGTAATCCCAGGACCGCGCCAGCATCAATGGCCGCCTGTGTGCAGAGCCAAATTTTCCGCCCCAAAATTTACATTTTTGTTGTAAAATATAATAATTTTATGTAGTACATACCTAGTTTAACTGTAACAAATAAAATTAATTTAAATGAAAAACAGAAATTTTAAAAAAGTTTTATTAACAATAAAATTTACAAAAAAAATAGTGGAATAAAATTAATAAAAAAATTAAAAATTTTAGAAAATTATAAAAAAGCAACTTTCCTAGCTTTTTTCTCCGCAAATTCTGTAATTACTAATTCTAAATCGATGGAATCCATCGTGTCGCTTTCTATTGCTATTATAGACAGATTATTTAATCTGTTTTGTGGCATTGTGGATCGCATATAATTTTTAATAATTTTTAGTTTGGAGAAAGATCTCTCACCAGACGCAACTGAAACTGGTAACGTGAGTAATATTCTAAGAGCTATTGACATATTTGGAAATGATGCTATGAGCTGATTTTCAAAAATATATTCAAGAATGGACTGGCGCTCTAACTGATGCTTTTCAGCTGAAGTAGGTTTAAGATGTAATTTTAAAGATTTTATCTCTTCAAATAATTCTATTCCATCTACATCTGATTCCTTTCTAGAATCATCAGTTAGATGAAGATGTAAATCTTTACATTGTAATAGCTCGTTTTCCGTTAAATCAAACAAATTATAGAGAAATCCAAACATAGTATCATATCTTGTTATTCCCTCAAATCTGTCTCTTAAAGACGATAAAGTTTGATCTAATATATTAAAATAAACGTTAACTTTATAATAATTTTTGGGTCAATAATTGGTTCATCACTGTGTTCATAATCAAATTGTCTGGGTTTTCTTCGTGGCCTAACAGACTGAACAGCAGGGAAATTAGGTTCAATACCGAGTTCATCCGCAAGTGTATTAGCGTCAGTAAGAACATTATTGAATTCTTCATCTGATCGAAGAGCTAAGAAAAAATCTAACAAATTTTTAAAATGCTCTAAGCCAGTTTTTATATTTATAGTAGGATTTTGCATCATCGTGCTCAAAACATTAATTTTGATTAAAATATTGTACCAAATAATTGTTGAGCACAAAAATTTATAACTGAATTTTTAATGCCAAAGATTTGGCTTGATGTGAAGCACTGTGGTCTTGTACGGATAAACGATCTTCAATTACTCCTACCAATGCATCATATATTTGCCCAATTTGGTAACGCAGGGGCTTCACAGCGTCTATTCTACTAGACCACCGTGTATCACTAAGCGGTTTTAAATTTAAATTTGTTGTGTGTTTTTTCAGAATTGACCATCTTTTTAACGACGCAGAAAAAAAAACAAATAATTCTTGAACTATATCAAAATAACCAGAAGTCTCAAAAGAAACTTTAGCAGCATCGTTCACTACTAAATTTAATGTATGGGCTGTGCACGACACAAAAAATGCTCGCGGATTTATTTCTAATTTTTTTTTTTGCAAACCATTATGTTTGCCGCGTATATTTCCCCATTATCGTACTCTTGGCCACGCATGTCGTAAATATTTAAATTCAACTTTGAAAGTAAATTCATTAAAATTTCACTTAAACCCACTCCAGTTGAATCATTAATAGGACACAATTCTAGAAAATGCTCGCGTATTTCATTTTTTTTGAGGTCTCATTCAACATTGTAAATCTAAAAATTATAGTCATTTGTTCGATATGACTAATATCCGGTGTACAGTCAAGAATGATAGAATAGTATTTACATTTTCTAATTAAATCCAAAATATTATTTCTAATTTTGTTACCAATGACGTCTATTATTTCATTCTGAATTTTGTCCCCTAAATAATTTACCGTGACCCGACACTTAATCACGCGACACATAATCATAGGACATTTAAGCACGGACGCCGACATTTAAACACGCCGACAGTTAATCACACCGACGTTTAAACACATGGACAAATAAACACATTGCGTTTGAAGTGAATTCAGAATAGTAATAGCGTGCTAAGTAATGTACAGTCACGTTTTGTTGCTTCTGATAAATATCCGGCTTTTTTGTAATCATTGCATAAAGATGCATGGAAGGCGTTCCTTCAAGTTGGCTTCGTTTAACAATTAGCCGCCACGGAATAAAAACTAACTTCGAGAATTTACATAAACAATAATCCATGTAACCATATTATCAGGTGTTCATTTACACAATAAACATTTTTTATACCTATATAGGTACATATTTTTGAACTTCTAAAATTTGTAAAGTAAAAAAAAATTACATTTTTTTTTTTTTTGTAATTTGTATATAATTTTTAAACCTTTTTGGCCGCTCCTGAATTTGGCCGCCCGTGTGCGGTGCACACATTGCACACTGACTTGGCGCGGCCCTGCGTAATCCAATTTTTTCGTTTTTTTTTAAATTTTTTTTGCAACTGTCGTCTTTTAATAGTAGTTTTTTGACAGTTATTTAATAAGCGATATATTTTTCGGGATTTGGTTTAGAACACAACTGATCCCAATTAGATCGACTAGCATGTTGAATATACTTATCCAGTTATCCTTGTGAAAGGGTTTAATAGTCCCATTTGTTTGTGTGTTACCTTTAATGCTTCCTCCTTCCCTACCCGAAACAGTTGATA
The DNA here is from genome assembly GCA_940337035.1 of Agriotes lineatus. Lineage (NCBI taxonomy): Eukaryota > Metazoa > Arthropoda > Insecta > Coleoptera > Elateridae > Agriotes > Agriotes lineatus. Next base: position 84,437 of record CALNHX010001011.1, read on the forward strand.
TCCGTTTTTAATATGATCTCATTATGAAATATAAAAATTGTAAATAAAATACATGACCGCTAAAAAAGTTAAATAAGGGTCTATTCAGACTGGCGGTAGAGGCGCGGCAGCGGTTTGGTAGCGACGTGCAGTATTGGCGCATTTTGAGATTCCATTCTGGTTGGTTGCAGCTTGCTTTCAGCTTGGTTTAAAATTCCTCCAAATTGGTATCTAGTAATTTTGCGTCCAGGATGAGACCTAATCCAATGCCTACAAGCTTCATTCCAATAGGTTTTGAGTGGTTTAAAGAAGTACCTGTTGAGGGGTTGCAACCAATGCGTGGTATGGCTGGGTAAGCAGATGACGTGAATTTCTTTTTCTGTTAAGAAATCTAAAATATCCACGTCGTTGCCGCCAAGGATCAAAACGACTGGACCCTGTTCTTATCTGGGAGAAAATGGTCTTTTATCCATGATAGGAAAATACTGCTTTTAACATGCTGAATCAGAAGATATCACAACAGATCCTGGAGGCATGTTGTTCTCAAACTCATTTTTGTTTTTACCACGGAAGATCACGTTTGATGGAAGAAAATTGCCTTCTGCATTGCAGCAAACGACAATACTAATAGTTTCACCTTTTTCCGCACTGGTGAGACTTTGAACATCTTTGGACCCTTTCGAGGCGATCACTTTCCCAGGCTTGTTACACAGTTGCAATCCGCCTTCATCCATATTGAAAGTTCTTCTGGGCTTGTCCATTAAATCATGTGTTTTTAATGTGTCTAGAAGTAGCTTAAAATATGGATCTACTTCACCATAGCACATTCCCAGTAAACGAGCTATAGATCGACCTGGAACAGCGCGCATTCGCAAATTGGGATGTCTTTTCATGAAAAGCTGAAACCAGTCATATCCTGCTAGCTCTTTTTTCTTATTGAATCTGTGTTTTATTTGGCAAATGTATAAGCTAGATGCCTAATATCGTTACAGGAATTCCAAATTCTCTTGCAATGGAATTGGCCCTTCTGGTTTCATCCCGTAACGCCAGTGCAGCAGCCCGAAGATTGTTCTCTGTCCCCTCTGCATGACTTTCTTACATAAGTCCGCATTGTTCACTGTAGTAAATACGTACGCGTGAAATACATAAGTTGCAACCTGGCATCTTACCCCAACACAATTTATGCAACTAACCCCAATGTGTTGGGGAAGATGCCAAACTCCTTAAGTAAATTGAATTTGGCGCCAATTATTTCTGCAAACGTCGGAGTAAACAAGAAACCTCCCTTCTTTCCAACTAAAAATACGCCTCAGTTGATAACGATGACCGTCTTCGATTTTCGAATAAAATAGTAGGACGATGAAAAAACTTTCACAAAACGTCAAAACATCACCATGTTAAAACTTTTCTGTTAGTTGTCACAACAGATTTTAAGCGACTTAACTTTACCGACATACATGAAGGACATCTGTAAACCTGAGCCAGTGTACGAGGATGTGCTGAAAAGTTCCTGGCTTTACATAAAAAGAAATGTGCCAGCGAAATATGAAATACACTTTATTCAACATACTCCCCCCTCAAGCTGACACATTTAGCACAACGCTTCTCCAGCTTTCTTAACCTCTCCAAATAGAAGTGGGACGGTTCGACGGATGCCCCTCCAAAAACGCCTCCGTAGCTGCGATGACTTCCTCATTGGAGCCAAACTTGGTACCCTTCAGGTGTTTCTTCAGTTTTGGGAAGAGCTGGTAGTCCGAAGGGGCTACATCTGGGGGTAGGGCGGGTGGTTCAACAATTCGAAGCCAATTTGGTCGATTTTCGTCAGGGTGTGGTGAGCGGTATGAGCAGATGAATGCACCGCCATGACTGCTTTGTCAATGCGTGGAATGAAAACTCCTCTCGCACGTACGATTCTGTTACTGTGCAGGCGCGTTACTGAATAGATAAACATGCTGCAGTATGGTTTACACTGGCCTAACTTACTCGATTACAACCAAAGCCAGGCACTTTTCAGCACAACCTCGTATATAGGAGAGTACCGCCATTCTTTGATCCGTGAAAATGCCGACATCGCAGCCATGTTTACTCCCATCAGCAATAACTGATTGAGTAGTCTAAAATTTTACTTGAAATTGGCAAGACTTAAGTTTATGTCAAATTCGAGGTTAGCAGGTTGTTTTGCGTAGGTCTGTGTCAAAACTGACGTAAAACCTAACCTGCTAACCTCGATTTTGACATAGACTTACAGTTTTGCCAATTTCAAGTAAAGTTTGGATTGCCAACAAACGTCACGTTGACGGAATTGCGTTACAAACCTCAAAGTGACGCATATGCCAGAGGAATAAACATGGCGGACGGTGCGGTACTCTCCTATATACAGTGTGTACCCCGGATAGGTGAAACGGCTCTTGTAAAACGTAAAAAATTCTCGATTTAAATTTTCATTTTTTGAGGTTCAGCCTTGCTTGGTTATTTTTCTATCATAATTTCTGGTTTGAAAAATCAAGTATGCCTTGGAAATTTTTAAAATTTCCTAGGCATACTTGATTTTTCAAAACTGAAATTATGTTAGAAATTCGCCTTTAACCAAGCAGGGCTGAACCACAAAAAATGAAAATTTAAATAAAGAATTTTTTACGTTTTACAAGAGTCGTTTCACCTATCCGGGGACACACTGTATATTGGCTCTGCTGTAAACTACAGCCGCTTTAGTGTATACACTAACGTTAACAATTTGGCCATTTGCGTCATTTTGACAATAACATTTAAATTAAAAAAATCTGGTGTGATACACGCACATAACTTCCTTTTACAGTGATTTTATAATTAGCCAAAAATTTTATTTAAAATGTTTTAAGCATTTGTCAAAAATTTTCAAAAATTACAAATTCTGCAAAAACGGTACAAAATAGAGCGTTAGTTGAAGAGACAAATTTTCTCTAGAATTTTAAACTGAATTCAAAAATGTTATAATATACCGGGTGTTCTATTTAAAATAAGAGTTAATAAAAAAAATAGATAAAAAAACAAAAGAAACCATTTTAGAAGTATTCAACTGGAAAATCATCTATCTCACATCAATACACATTCAAAATGTAATAAAAATGTAAAGTTTAAAAAAATTGTTTAGAGCCGTTTTTGAAAAAATCGAAAAAAACTAAAAAATCACAAGAGTAAACACCTACTTCCGGTTATGCGATTTTCTCATCTACATAGTACACAAAACTTATATATGAAGTTTCAACGCCATACCTCTTTCCGTTTTTGAGATATTCTGTTCACAGACAGACAGACACACAGACAGACAGACACGGACCAATGAAAAAAAATATGTTTTTTGGGATCAGGGGACTCTAAAACGTGAAGATCTGTTAAAAACTCAATTTCGAATTTTTGGGGTGAATCCAATACTTCCTTTATTGTAAAAGGAAGTAAAAAACAGAACCAAAATGAATGAACTAATTATTAAGTACCTAGTTACAGCTTCAAAAGCCTAAGGATACGTAAGAGTAATAATCCAATCCCATTCTTCTTATCCAATTTTTAATTTTTAATTTAAATAGGTTCAGTGAACTACATATTCTAATTTCAAACGGAATATAGTTGTACAATTTAGGGCATAGGTATAAGGTGTGTTTTTGTGAATGCGTTTTAAATACTTTAGGAATTAGAAGTGTTAGATTATTATTATTTCTTGTACCGTGCCCATGTAGAAAAGTTTGAAATTGTTGTTTATATTTGTATGAGAATAATGCTAATGTCTTTATGTAAAGCTGTCTTATAGGTCCCGGGTGGTGTAGCTTGAACAAGCGTTCACGTTCGATCAGCATAGTTAAGCAACTCTCTTTCTGGTCAGAACTTGGATGGGAGTTCCACGGCTGCATCTCTCGGCACCTCGTGATACGGCTGTCACGGAAAGAGTTGGTCCCGGCGGTCATAATAACATCATGGCAGTCGTTAGTGGGGTTGGAAGGCCCCATAAATGCACAGCGACGCCTATAATTGGCCTAACGGCTGTTAAATAAATAACCAACAATGTATTAGCTTCTGACTATAATTGTTCAGTGTGGTATACGAAATATTATTTTTAAAATTCGCTTCTGTAAAATTTCTAATGGATATAGATGGCAGTTAGCAACCCCGCCCCAGCCTATAATGCCATACTGAATTAGTGATTGAACAATAGCAGAATAAACACTTTTTATTGTATTTATTTGAAGAATATTTTTGAGCAATTTGAATGAACAACTTCTAGCCTGAATCTTGAAAAATGTTCCTAGGCCCTTTGTAGTCGGGTGAAACGGAATTTTGATGTACGTTTCGTTGGATCCTTGACTTCTAAGACCGACCAGAGTTATGAACTTTCGAACGTGCAATTTTGTTTACTGATCAAATTGTCGATATGTAATTTTAGAAGAAGAGCCATTGCACGCAGCGATGTTTTTGATGATCTGAAGTTCGGTGTTTACCGATCTTTGTTTAAAAGAAATGTTAGTAGTGTATGCACTAAAAAAATTAGAGCAACAATTTTCTGTTGAAAAGAATGATTTGCACAGGTATAAGTTAAGTTCGAAAAAGTTCATGACAATTGTTCTTTTAACGAAAAGTCGTAAAGAAAGTAATACGTTTTTTTACTACATATTTTATAGAAATTGTGAATTGCCAATTTGACAGTTGTAAATTCTAGTCCTTTTCGACCAAATATTGTTTGTTTGTAATAGACAAGGTCTAGGCATGCAGAAAACCAGGTACCTTCGACACCAGCTACTATGGTTATACGGTCAAAGTCATACTTAGAATTTTGCCGAGACAAAACGATTCTAACCCTAGCAGGGGATCTTTTACATGCTAAACATCGTAGTAACATGGGACCCACGGCCATACATGACTTTCGAATGATGACATTCTGTAGCTTTCATTAGCATTTTTTATTTTTTAATGCCTTACCGGCACCTTGAATCGAACTTGCGACCTTTAGATCAGTAGTTAGAATACTTAATCACTTAGCAACCAAGCCCTGCTCGACCAAATTTAGTAACCTACTGCGATGAGAAACAGATGTTGGCCTGGTTTTACCTAAAATGTTATTAAAGAAAGTTGCTCAAAAAATAGTCTAAATCCAAATTTTAATAGACATTTCATTATTTGTGATAATGAATAGTATTTCAATATAAACGAATTGAATTTCAATGGTTGCCTGACTACATTTAAGTATTATATAGATGAGCATAATTTTCATAACACCTACTTGTTATTTGTCAATAACAAGTAGGTGTTATGAAAATTATTTAACTTGCTATTTGCATTTAGAGGAACATAAATTGACAGCTCATGTATATAATACTTAAATGTAGTCAGGCAACCATTAAAATTTAATTCGTTTAGATTGAAATATTATTCATTATCAAAAATAATCAAATTTCTATTAAAATTTGGATTTAGACTATTTTTTGAGCAACTTTCTTTAATAACATTTTACGTAAAACCAGGCCAACATCTGTTTCTCATCGCAGTAGGTTACTAGTTTGCGGTAAGATTATTTAAAAATTGCAAAAATAACACTCTTTAAAGAGTAGTATAATGGACCTAAATTGCAAATCGTTCAGAGAATAAATAGGGAAAATATAGGGGCTGTAAAGATGAGAAGTAAACCACACTGTATGCCAAATATTTTATTTACAAGATTACAATACTACTAAATTTATGAGAAACACGTTTTACAAAATTGTATCTCGATATTGCATGCATATCTAACTGCACAATTTTGGTTTCAATGGATTGCTGCTTTAACATAATTTTCCGTCTTATATATTTATTTTCATTTCGCGTAGTAGATTTGAGTTTTATACTATACGTATAGGTTAGCATTTCTAGCAACAATTTTAAAAAGTAGTGCATATTAGGTAGGGTATGGAGATGAATTTTCCCTTTTAAATTTGGAACCAAATTCGCAAGTGTTGGTCGTTCTTGCAATGGTGGTAGTTTTCGCAGCCCATATTTCTGACGGAAACGTGGACTCATCTTCAATGTAGTTATCAATTAAACAGCCAATAAACTGAATAACTCTAGAGTCATCCGGTTTTTCGCTTATATGATCTTCTACGAAGCGATTCCCCACTTCTGCTGCCGGAAGAAATGTCTCATCCACCTTCCATCCCTAGTATGTGAATTTACCAATAATGAAAAATTGTTACCTAAATTACGGTCGTTGATCTGACTACCTGTAGGCTCTGAGCGCAGTTCAGTAGGAGATTAAACAACCCTTTTCATGACTAAACTACCTGTCGCTACTCGGTGCGCAATTCAAGTGCCACCCTAACTTCACATCATCAAGATGGCTTTTGTTTGTTTAAAGGTTTTTGTCTCAGTATTATATTGGTTATTTATGGTTTTTGTTTTACAATTTATGACAGTTATTAAACGTATACAATGTTTAGAATTTGTAATTTATAAAAAATCAAAATGGACCAGGTATGGGTCACGCCAAAGTTCAAATAATCCATATCCAGTAATTTACTCCTCGCAATTTTCAGTCTCATCAAAATGAAGCAAAGCTGACCCCATCATCACAGAACGTACATGTCGACGCAAACCCTGCAACGACGTCTGACCTTAACGCAAGTTCACAGTCCCGAAAACGGACAGCCAGCGATGCGAGCATCAACACAAATCAAAGCAACGAACATGTAGGTCTATCATATATTCATTGTTGTTGTTGCTGTTAATCAGTTTTGTAGCAGCAGAATGGCTTAAATATCCATGCTGCCAATGTCGATGGAGTCCCCAGTAAAAAAACGAGTAAAGTTGAAGTTACACAACCACGATCAAAGGTACATTACCAGTAAAATTGCGAATTATCAGTTTTTGAAATGGACATGACTAAGGTACTATATTAGAAGACGTGCCCCTAGCAGTCAGGCAGGGTATGTGGTTTCAACATGATGGGGCCCCCCTCATTTCAGTCACGCTGTACGCCAACATCTGGATCTGACATATCGCAATCATTGGATAGGCAGGGGCGGGACCGTCAATTGGCCAGCACGTTCCCCTGATTTAACGCCGCTGGGTTTTTTCCTATGGGGACATTTAAAAAGATTAGTGTTCGCGCCTCCAGTGAACACACAAGAGGACTTGGTAGCCCGAATTATTGATGCCTGTGGAAGGATCTGGGAAACTCCAGGAATTTTGGCCAGAGTTCAAGCTAACATGGTGCGTCGCTGCTACGCTTGCAACAGTGTTGTAAGTCGACAGTTCGAGCAATTATTATGAATGATGGTTGTTAAGTACCATTTTGTTGTTTTTACTTTTGTAACTTACAATAAAAAGCAATCTGTAATTAATCATATTTTTTCAATAACAAGGAGACGTTTACGACCATATGTTGCATAGCGAAAATAGCTTCACTTGTCTTCCTCTCCAATCCCTGAAAATTTGTAAACGATTTTTCGGAACACCCTGTATACTGATGAATCATACATTCATAGTTCACATACGACTCCTTACGAATGGTCTGATAATAGGTTACGTAGCTTAAAGAAACCAATTGGAAAGGGACCTCGACTCATAATGGTCGATGCTGGTGGTGCGAACGGTTTTATACCAAATGCGTTGCTCATGTTTCGATCTGGTAAGGTTGAATAAATAATTTATTGTTTGCATTTTTCAGTATTTATATTTCTTGTAGGAGCGATGTCGAGTGATTATCACGACGATATATGAACTCAACTAATTTTATGAACTGAGTAAAGAAGTAACTCCTGCCTAATCTCCCTCGGTCTTCTGTCTTAGTAATTCACAATGCTTCTTACTACAATACGACTGTGGAGAAACATCCCATATCTGGAATTGGGACATGATACAATGGCAAATGGTACGAAACTTTCCTTCTGGTGCGAATTTCACTAAACCAGAGCTTTATGATTTGATTAAGATCCACAAACCTCGGCACAAGATTTACGAATTAGATACCCTGCTACAAGAACATGGACATAAGGAACTTCGTTTACCACCATATCACCCAACACTGAACAATTGAAAAAATATGGGTTGCAAATAAATATATGAAGGAAGTACCGTAAAGTGGGGTTACTTTGCTAACAGGAGGTAACTTTGCTCAAGAGGCAGGAAAGTTGGTAATACATAATTTTTTCAAAGTTGGTAGCAATTAGGACCCGAGAGTGAGCTTGAACTGGTTTCCACTCAGCCAGTCTACTGCGTAAAGTGGCGCGAGTTAGTTGCAGCATCTCCTGTAGGCTCCGAGACACATGTAAGTAAACGGCGGGATTTTATGATATTTTCATAACCTTGCAACTAAGGTCTGTGGAGTAACAATGATGAATTCTACGACATTGTGGTTGCTTTTCTCCAAGAGAGCAATCTTTTTTGTTGACTATGTAGTTTTTTCAGACAGGTTTGACAATATTGGCTTTTTTTATGAATTTTAATTCAAAACGATGTACATTTCACTTAAGATTTGGGGTTACTTTGCTCAAGCATTAAATTAAATGTTTATCAGGATTTAATTGCAATATAGACATATCTAATGCCACTTTTTCAGAAAAAAAATGGTAAGATGCTACAAGAGAGCTTTGGGTAGTCGCTGCTATCGCAACTATACAGATGAGCAGCTTCGTGCCGCAGTACGTGCCGTGAAATTTAGGGGCTTGTCCACTCACGCTGCAGCCGATGTCTTCGGGATCCCGCAAAGAACAATATACAACAAAGTTAAAAACTTACACCAACAGGACGTTGGGGGTCCAACGGCGTTAACCCTCGCCGAGGAGAGGCACTTTGTAGACTTGCTAATAGTGGCTGCGGAATATGGATCTCCCCTCACCCTTTTGGACCTTAGAGTCATCGTAAAGAACTATCTTAATGCTTCCGGCAAGACCGTCTCAAAATTTGATGATAACATGCCAGGAAAAGAGTGGTGCTTCTTGTTTCTAAAGCGCCATAGAAGACTGTTGTCGCAGAGATCATGCCAAAATATTAAGGTGTCTAGAGCAATGACCACAGAAGAAGCTATCGATGATTATATTCAACGATTAACCAGAAACCTGGAAGGTGTTCCTCGAGACAATATACTAAACTACGATGAAACCAATCTTACCGATGATCCCGGGCGATCAAAATGCATCTTCAAACGGGGAACCAAGTATCCCGAAAGGATCATGAATTACACAAAATCATCCATTTCAGTTATGTTCGCTGGAACAGCTGCGGGTGAGCTTTTTCCCCCTTATGTAGTCTATAAGGCCGAAAGGTTGTATGACCAATGGTGCATTGGAGGACCCCCAAACACACGATATAATCGAACCAAATCCGGTTGGTTTGATGCTGCAACATTTTCCGACTGGTTTGAGAAAATGGTTATACCATGGGCGAAAAAGCTGGAGGGTCCAAAGGTTTTAATCGGCGACAATTTATCCAGTCATTTAAGTGTAGACATGCATGAAATCAATAGAGTAAATGTAATTACACCACATAGTTCTTTCCCCAATTTTTAGACCTAACAGCTACAAATTGAAGTTGAAAAAACTGCAAAATCTAAGCAAAGTAACCCCACTTTACGGTACATATGTTGGAACATGCAATAGAAACGATAGCTTTCACTGTGAACAGGGGTCATTCAGATGACGATGACAGTGAAGACGATGGTGTTGCTCCTTTGTCAGGCAGTAATTAATGAATTATGATATTATTTTATTTACTATTTGTATGTAATTATTTACATTTGTTTATTTTACTAAACATATTTTACATTAGTTCACTTCGTTGCACTATTTTTCAAAATTCAGATGATGTCTGAACTGTCAAGTTTTCATTTAAAATGGAAATTTTTATTTGCCCCCCTAAAAATACCCATTGCTACGCCACTGACTAGCGCATAACTGTAGCCACGCCTATATACTTCTTGCTTTGACGCCACTCTAACCTCTTCCATACCTACCGCAAAACGAGCCTATAACTGAAAAGAACATCTTTGAACATACTGTTTAATAGTGCTTTCCGCAAAGAAAGTCTTTCCGAATTGTATACATCAAACTTAAGACGAAAACAAGAGCCGTCAAGCGTCCAACGCCATTCTGAAAGGAAAACTTGCTTGGATTAACAGTGAAATCAACCATTGCATGTAATTTTGTCGCTTGGACCGCGAAGGTTCATTCAGCCAGCATGTGGCCTTGCCCACATCTGTACTACCTCTTCAAGGCATACCTATACGCATTTTGTAGGAGTTATTCTTTCACTAATAATTATTAATTAACCATTTATAATATTTTAGAAGCCTGATAAGGACGCTGATGTTAATACCTTCACTAGGATAATAATTATTAATTAACCATTTCCATTTATAAAAGCCTGATGATGACGTTAATGTCGAAACGTGTCGCTTAATCACTAGCTACTTAATTGTTATTAAATATTATACATGGGGAAGGTTTAGTTTTTTTACTATCCCGCCTTCAAATCATGAATTTGAATCAATATTTCCATCCATGCATACAATTTTTTGCTCTATCCGGGAGTCAAGTGGGGATGCGTGAATGACCAATAAAACTAATCAACTAAGTAATTTTCTCACAGAAATCCTAAATTTCGTTTCCCACGGATATGTTGCCAAAATCGGCAAAAGTTTTATTGCACTCCAAGCTGAAGTCGGACTACCGTTGTAAATAAAGGAAGTGCATTTAACTTTGTTATAAATCATTTTAGGCTGTAACTATACAAACAGCGTGAGAACTAATACACAAATATAGACTTGACGAAAGCTTGAGAATGAATTAGTATAAAGCTACAGATATTTAATTAAACTAAAAACTAGAGTTCAACACCCATAAATTCAGTTAATTCAATATCAGTTCAATATTCTAGTTCCATGCCGTCAATTCAAAAAACAAATCAATTCAATGCAAATAATTCCAATTCTAAAGTCAATTCAGCTCAATTCAATAAATTCACCGCAATCCAGTCAATTCGGATAATTTAATTCAATTCCACCAATTCGTCTCAATTCGATTTAAATTCAAAGATGTACATAACTATTCACAAGTTGTTAAGCCGTCGATTCAATACAATCGTGTTTATAGGGCATTTACAAGACATTTAGAATATGACAGAATGTTCTCGAATTTGTGCTGTATTATGAAGGGCTTGCTTCATTCCTGAAAGGGTCAGGTAAAAATTACCAATGACAAACTTAAATCCATGGATGAAAATTGCTCACAGTTATAAATTTTAAATATCCTCAGCTCTTAGCTCTATCTTGCACCCCACTTGAATGGTGTCTTAGAAAATACCAATCCCAGCTTAAGTAGATAACATTTTGGATTTTACGTACTTGTCCTCTAAGTGTTTGAAGCGTGCACTTCGTTTTCGTTGTGATCTACTTACTAACTTTTTGTGTTTGGAAAATGGAAGTGTTTTCCCGAAAAGGAAAAAACGAAAATTCACAGCAATGGTTATTGTTATGTTTTTGATGAACTTCGTGCTTGTGGAACAAAAAAAAAATGGCGATGTGATCAAAAGAACAATGGGTGTACAAGTCATATCCATACATCGGATGGCATAATTGTCAAGGAAATTCCCATGATAGTAACGCAGCAAAGGTGGAGGCAGACGTAGTTTGCATTAAAATGAAAATCTGTGCTGGTGAAACTATGGAACAAAGGTCTCAAATTAATTATTAATGCATGTCTTAATGATGGAAATTTATCACAAGCTGCCCAAGCAGGTTTACCCACAAATCCGGCTTTGAAGAAAACGATTCGTAGGAAGAGAAGAGAAATTAACGCTGCACCTCCAGCTCCGTTGCCAATACAATACCTAATAATTTCAGAAGAATTCAAAAGGTATACGGCAAATGGAATTCCGGACAATTTTCTAATTGCTGATAGCGGATTAGACGCGGAAAGAATTTTAATATTTGGTCGGGAAGGAAACGTTCATGAGGTTAGTAATTTTTACTTCCTTTTACAATAAAGGAAGTATTGGATTCACCCCAAAAATTCGAAATTGAGTTTTCAACAGATCTTCACGTTTTAGAGTCCCCTGATCCCAAAAAACATATTTTTTTTCATTGGTCTGTGTGTCTGTCTGTCTGTCTGCGAACAGAATATCTCAAAAACGAAAAGAGGTATGGCGTTGAAACTTCATATATAAGTTTTGTGTACTATGTATATGAGACAGCAAGCTTTTGAAAAAAATCGCATCGCAATCGGCATGGGCGGTGTCGATAAAATGGATGTAATGGTTGCAAATTATCTTAATTCCATCTTAAAAAAACATAGTGAACAAATGAGTACGGTATCTCTTGGAGATGTGTTACATTCGTAATAATTTGTATAACAGTAGGCGAAAACGTCAACCACCACTACCAAAATCTACCGAAGACGTTATAGGTATGTTGAGGAAAGTGAATATTTCAACAATTAGACAAGAGGATTTTCTATTCGTGAACGATCAACAGGATCAAGTTGTAAGTACTCAAAATAACGTTTAACGCAACAGCTGAGTTACTTCAGAGGAGCGGTGGGTTAACACTAAAATGATCAAAACAAAATACGCCCGTCGCCAACTTAATTGTTGAACAACTTCCGAATCTAAGTTGGCAGATACTCCGATGATCCGCTAATAGCAACGTACATTGAAGGGAGATATCTAAAAATAGTTATTTACATAAGAGTCAGGAAAATGTTGCATTACTGTCGAGAAGCCATATTAAAATACGAGGCACTTTGAGCCGAATATTGTTAAGGCTCCGAGGCAAATGAGACAATTTACTGACGAGACTTGTATTAAAATTTTTTCTGAAATCGCCAATTATAATAAAAATTAATGTTTATTAATTTAATCAATTGAATGGGCAATTTTCTACGTACCTATCTAGTCCCCTCAAAGGCACAGCAAGATGCCGTTAAAAATAATCGAGGATGCCATCACCACCTTAAAAAAAAAGAAAAAAAAAAGACCTTCTAAGGATAATATTTTAAAAATGTTAACAAAAAAAGGCGTAAAAAAAGAGGACATCATAGAGCAGCTCGAGGCAGCAATTAATAGCGGCCGCATATTGAAGATTTTGTATCGAGGCAACTACAGCTATAAGATTGTACCAAAGGGGGACGAAGGAACTCCAGAAGAAGGGGAAGATTAACAACTTGTATACCGTATACATTGCTTTTTATGAATCCCCACAAAAGAAATGTAAGGGATTTAAATCAAGACTTCGGGGCGGCCAACTAACGTCTGCTCCGCGACTTATCAAGCATCCTGGAAAGGTTTAGTTTAACCACTGGGTGTGCGAAATGAGCAGGAGCATAATCCATTTGGAAGTTTTCGTTCTGGTCTTTTTGGGAGGTTGGTTGGGGACTTGACGGTCGGTTACTTTTCCGTCTATTCCTTACTTGTAAGGTAGACTGAGACATTCCATCTTGTCGTTTATTCAGGAGTGAGCCACCTTTGAGGTCTCATCTCGGGTGTTCCGCTATCCGGTCACGGAGGATAGTGTTTCAGTGTGCAGTCGGTCCTGGGCTGCCCACTTTTCCTAGACTAATAGGGTGTATGGTTATTTTTTTGTCGGCTCAGGGGATGGTTGCCTATGATCGCGGTGTGCACTACGGGGCCCCGCGCCTGGTATCCATTGCCTGTGAAGACTTTTTCGGCCTTTTCCAATTTTGAAATTTTCTGTTAATCCACTTAATTCCACCCTACGATGACCGACTGACGAGACAACGGACAATCCTTCCCATCCCTCTTCTGTGCCGTCCACTATTTTCTTTTCTGGAACTTCTAATCCCATGCCCTTTTTCACCACTCTCATTTTTCATTTTCCTCTTCTCGGTAGACGGTCTCTCGGTGGGTATTGTGTAGACTTGGGCCTGGATCGGTTCATCCTTTGTCATCCAGCAGCGACGGATGTTCCGATGTCCTTTTCTGCATGACATTCATTTGGAGAGCCGTTTATCCCTTCGATCTTTCTCTCGACTTTCAATCCTTTTACGACCCTGTGTGTTTCCCTTACTTCTTTTCGCCTTCTGACAGTGACGAACTTTTTTTTTGGGTTACGTATCCGCTTCTAAATTTGTTAACATTGGCCCGGTTGAGCTGGATCTCCGCTTTGGTTCTTTTTGTGCATCTGGAAGGTTCTTGAGGTTTCATTATTGTGCATGCTTAGGTTCTGCGTCCGTAAATTCGGGGAATTTACCTATTTTTAAGTGAGGGGAGAGTTTGTTACGGTTCAAAATTCATTTTTAGCTATTCGCCTAATTATTTGCCCTAATCTCGGTTAAAATTAACTTTTCACTATGTCTTTCTTCAGGTATGATTTTCCCTGCATTATCTTTGAGCATTCAGATCGTCCTACAGTTTTATTGCAAGCTAAGTAAGCCATTCGGTCGATATTATGGGTCCAAATGCCCCTGCAGTGTAGGCTTCACCTCATGCATTTCGAGTTGCATTTACCCTCTCTCCTAAAATTTGATTTTTGGTTTATCAGTTTTTGGAAACCATCTTGGCATTCCGCCATCCTGTGCTGCAAGAGCTAGGTGCCTCGAAATTTACGTTTTGATGACGTACCTTAATCAGGCTTCTTCGTTGGCATCCTAATTTGGAATTGTGCCGTTTTGTGCCGTGAACTCCATGGAAGTTCGGAATTGGGCTTTGTGAGTTGCATTTTTGGCGAATTCCAGCCCGAATATTGTTTGGGGATTCCGCTCTAGCAAGGCACATGTTTTCACTTTGGCGTTGAACAGCCGTAGAAACCTGAAACGGGTAGGTGAATAATTTGGACTTATTCGGTGTGTCTCCATGGCTATTTGCCTTTCAGCTTTTACTCGACGGTAGCGTGCCTGTCGAATTTTCCTCGTTGGGAGCAAGGCTACCGAGCTAATCCTTCTGGGAACGCAGCTGTCGCCGTGTGGTCACGTAACCGCCAGCCTGGTGATGACTTTCGCTGACTGTGGCCCCCTCAGCTACCTGGTGATCGTTTGGCCTCCTCGTAGTCCTTAGGCCCCCCCCCCTGTTTTTAACATCTGCAGCGGAAGAGAAGTCCACTGCCAAAGGTCTGTCAGTTTAATATTTCCGTTTCGAACTCTCGGGAATCAGGTGCCCCCTTAGGCCGTTTGCGTGGCAACGCTGCAAGGTGCTCGATAGACTCGCGTTTGTTATATTGTGTGTTTTTAAAGCTATGAACTCACCTGCATGAATATGATTGATTTTGCCTTCAGCAAATCAGTTTTAGCGGTAGTTCTTCTGCACAGTAAATAGCCGATTAGGTCATTTAGGCCTTTGAATTCGGGATAGTTTTATCGGAATTGTGTTGTATCCGAACTCGGGCTAAATGAGTAACGGAATTATATCCGCATTGTGAAGCCAAGTGCACGAAGGTTTATCCTTTCAGATTTTAAGTGTTATTTATTACACCGTTGAATTAGGCTACCCTTTGTCGCCCAGCCTTGCAAGGAATTATTGTTAATGCTCGCACCTCGGCCGTTTTAATGCAGAGTACATTGCATTACCCGCGAAATCGCTTCGTGGTACCATCGCAAGACCTTGTCGGTCCGCGACGACGCTAATCGGAATTGATCATTATTTAATTACGAGAGGAACCTTGCATACAGGGTGTTCAGTTAAATTCAACCTATCTACTAAATTTACCTTTCAATTTAATCATTACGCCGGAGCCACGATGCTTCCGAGCTCTTCTTTAGTGCTTATTTAGTAATGCATTTGGCCAAATTTAATATCAATCTTGTAATCTTTTTTTAATACTGTTAATTAGCACTATATACATACTGCGTGAAATTTTATTAATTCTGGGCCCGCCCGCTAACTTCGCTTGATGCCCTTGTATATGTAACTGGCTGTACTGTGGTGAGTTTAGCCTCAAGCCACCCTTGATATTTATTGAACTGTGATATGGTCTCCTTATTGCGATATTGTGTGGAATATTCCGTAGTAATTGTTGTGTAAAATACTTGTGGATTTCCATTTACTATTTGCTTATTATACTGAATCGTTACTAGGCCAGTGAATTTTATTTATGCTCCCTTGCCGTACCTCTTTTTCAGGAAGTGGTTGGTAGCGCATCTTATCGTATGCCTATATGTGCGATTAGCAAAGAGCTGGGTTACCAGCTACCTGGCGCCCATTTATTTTATTTTCAGCTGAAGCTTTGAGTCTCTGATTTTAACCCACGCCCTCCTCTGGCTGAGAAGCCGGCCGCTCTTGCTTACCGCCCCCCCCCCTTTCCACCAGAGTATCGGTAATTAGCGGTAACATCTTTCTGGTCTTTTGTAATGTCGGTTATTAAAAGGACGCCGTAGCTCTCAAATAGACCCTCTTCGTTATCCAAAATTCTCAGAAACTATTCAATGAAATCACCCTAAATGTTGGGGGCGTCTTCAGAAGAAGTCAATGTAAGCCTCTGCGCTTCGCGTTTTTCAAAATTTACGCGGATTAATTGCCCCCCCCCCCCTCAAGACTGCGTATTCGTTGGAATTCCTGCGCGTATCATATATTTCCTGTTAACTCTCTTAAATTATTACATATTTTTTCATCTGCAGAAGATCAAGACGATGTCCCCGAATCGGACGTGGATGATAATGCAGCTTCGTTACCTGAAGATGATCAGGATTTACAGCACCAGCCAATCCGACACAAAGAGAATTATTGGTACCGGTGGGGAAATAACGTCCTGGACCAGTGCAAGAAACATTTTGACGAACGGAGTCAACATTTGAACCCCTACTACGTCCAAGTCCCGAATTTTAGGCAACAATTACTCGATGACATGGCTCTTCTCCCTATTTGGTCTTGTTTATTTAGTGAAAATTTTGGAGTTGATCCTGCTACTGGCAGTAGCTCAGGAGTAGAGAATGAATTTAATAAATTCAAACATGCGATAATGCACGATGAGAAGAAGCAGATGAGAGTGGATACTCTTGTCGATAATCATTTAGATTATCTGATCGGCAAGTTTAGGATAATTGAGTCAGAAATGAACCTCAAGGTTCTGCGTGAAAGAAATGATAACAATGAACCGGAATCGATTAATGAAATTCACGAAGAAGTCCTTCCCAATGCTTCAGTCATCACCGACACTGAGGAAGCGGAGATTTCTTTGGCATCCAATGGTCAGGTCAATATCTCTATGACGGCTGAGGAGAACGAGAGTCAACCTGATTCCGTAGGTCGGCCCTGCTGCGTCTGTCAAAAGGAAATCCAAGAAAATGTTGTGTTACAATGCACAAAATGCTACGGGCATGTCCACTCAGTTGACTGCGTCGATTCTGCCAGCGATGAATTGGTCTGCACCAAATGCATTTCAGACAAGGAAAATTTAGCATTGTATGACATTGAAAATTGGGGCGGTTTGGCTGTAAAAACACGCGGACGAAAGAGATTGAAAGTTATGCCCTTAAAACCAATCCAGCAACAAGAAAAACCGAAAAAAAATTGCGGTCTGTGTGCACAGAACATACCCCCAAGTAGGTTAATAATATAATTTTAAAGTCGTGTTTTGCCAGACTGTGTTTATACTTTAGATTTTCATTTTCTAGATGCGCACAAATGTCATAAATGCAAAAAACCAGTTCATGCGATTGAAAATTGTTCTTTTGCACTCGGAGATGAGGACGACATAAGAATTTGTTTCGCTTGCAAATATGATGTGAATAATGATAGTGAATATCATAAAAGCAGCAACTGCTCAACACCAGGCAAGTTTTTTATTCAGTGATGTGTAGCTCAGGCCTGTCGCAAGACTAATGATTTGTTGCATATTGCAGGTACTGCTTCGACAAAGGCTCCAGCGCTTGTCTCAAGCTCTCAAAAGCGTAAGAATATCTATCAAGGTGGAAACAAAACTTATGTCAAAGATTGCCTTACTCTTGGTGCAAAAAACCGGAGTTCCATTCCAATTATGAAAAATGGCTCAGATCAAAACTTAACGGCTTTGAAAATGAACGGAAAATTTCTTAGTCTTACTAACACTTGCGCCTTCGACGCGTTACTGAATATTTGCTTGTACGCCGAGGCAGATTTTCCATCGATTTCTGAGAAGGTAAATGGACCTTGAATCCTGATTGACTGAATTTATAATTTGTAATACTCTCAATCACGCCCGCATGTTTGCATACACGCACACATACACATACCCGCGCGCGGCAACAACTATTTTCTCATCACACATATTTCTTGTCTGTTCAATCTATTATGTACTCTCTGGTTTATTATCTATCATCTACTCTATACTCTACTAGATTGTTTTGTCCTATTTTGGTTTTGTTTGCAGTTGAAATGCCAAGAATCGTGGCGGACGTCTGAGTTCCAAGAATTAATAGACAATCTTCTGCAAAAGGATAAAATAACCGGAAACGAGTACAAATTGCGAGCAAAAATATTGCATAACATTTGCAAATGGTGCCCCTCGGTATTGCAAGAAAAGAATTCCGTAATAGATTGTAACGTGTCTATAAAATGGTTGGCGGAACAAATATTCCATCTTGTACCCAGCTTCATTGAGACAATCCAGTGCACCAAGTGCTCGGTGAAAATAAAAGATTTTCCCATTATCGCTCCGGGAGTACCCGACAGTGAGCTAAAATCAACTGAAACAGATTTGATCGAGAAATGTGGGGAATTCTCGATTCAATCACGGACTGTCCCGAGGAATCTTGCCGGGAAAAATCCTCTGTCCAGCGGGGGCTTACAGAAATTGGTGAGTTCTAAATTTCTAACAGCTCTTCTTCCTATATTTCAATGATACTTGAAACGAAACACTTCCTTCCGGTTTAGCTTCGGGCGGATACCGATTCAGAGCATAACGGTTTAGTGCCACTCCTGGCGTATAAATTATCATGGAACCTGATTATATCGAGAATTCTATAAGTTGCAGAGTTTTTTAAGAACAAGTTTGCAGATACGGGAACTATTGGATATTTTCAAAAACTGTTACTCGGTTGGAAATTAATATCGTGCCTTCAGCTGGACCTCGATTCTCGAGTGCGAGAGAAGTGAGTAATGGCGAGGGAGTTTTGCAAGAGAAAATGAACTCACATCCGCTGTAAATTTCTCTCAGTTCCCTAAACCTGTATTCTTGAGGCTTTGAGAGATAGTGAGAAAACATTATTCCATGCAACAAGCTATGCATTGTTGCCAAATGTGTCGAGCTGTGTGAGCCAATGAGAACGTACATATTTAAATATTCCCGCATTTAGTCACCCAATTATGTGATTTTGCCGTAAACATGCGCAGTTAACATTTATCTGACCTAACCTATGTTTTTATCCGTTCTGTAACAGTTTATACCTAATTTATTTATTATGGATGAAAGTGATTTTAACGTTTTAAATTTATTAAACCAAAGTGCCATTACTTCTACTCCTACAAGAACTGCACATGCTGCACATGTCACCAAACAACAAAAACAGTTGCTAATCGAGTTTTTAAGTAAAAATCCGTTCCTTGTGAGTGGACATTTTGCAAATTTGACCAAAAAGGAAGCGCAGCTTTTGTGGTGCGATATTACAAAAACGCTTAATTCAATTCCCGGAGGTGCAAACAAAGAGTGGTATAAATGGCGCAAAGTAAGTAATATCTACGTTTTTTGATTAGTACAATTACAAAATTTACTTTTTTGTCTATAGACTTGGCAAGATATAAAAAATAATACGAAAGCCAAAGCAGTCAAAACTCGTCGTCATGCTGTTGGAACTGGAGGTGGTCCCAAATCAAAAGAAACATTTTCAGACTTCGATAATGGCGTTTTGGATTTGATGGATACCACATGTGTGGATGGAAATCCTAATGCAACCGAATCAGAAGTCAAATTTACTTATGAGGTAGGTTTAGTATCATATGCTTTAAGATGCTCATAATAAAATTGTGTATATTATAGTACTCGGATGATGAAAACCAGCAGCTGCAGGATGATATGCAACATGAGAGTCCTGAAAACATCACTGCCGAAGAAAGTGCAATTCAGCCTATTATTATTACACTAAACGACATCGAATCTTCTGCCGTTAGTGTTGGTTCACCACAAAATCCAGGCAGTACTTCAGCATCCGTTGATGGAGCAGGGTCTTCCAAGGTCGTATACAAAAAGCCTACAGCTAAGAAGAAACGGTTGACAAAATCTGTTAGGTTAAGTAAATCTTTAAGCTTAACCCAAGATTTACTTAAAATTTCTGACAAAAAAAACTCTCAGGAAACCAATTACCGCAAAAGAAAACTGGAAGTCTTGATTGAAGAGCAAGCCGCTCGAAGGGCCTACGAAGCTAAGAAATTGGAACTTTTGCAGGCAAATCTCGAAACAAATTCTAATATTTTAAAAGCACTTGTGGCAATAAATAATAAATAATACAATGTACAATATTTTACAATTAATTCACTAAATTAATTCATGTCAACCCTGGTTTTTAGAAAGGTAATAAATAATAAGTAATAATAAATAATTTTTTGTATGTATTTTGATATTTTTAATAAAACAAAAAAGTAACAATTTTAATTATTGAAATGTTGTCTAATAATATGCTGTTGCAAAACTCGTGCTGCTGCTAGATCTGGATTAACTCTGGCAATGTTAGCCTGAGCCTCAACTAGTTGATTGTTGTCAATAACATTCATTCCCCAATCTGCATTTAACATATCTTCATCAGGTTCGGGCACATTATGCTGAACACACATATTGTGCAGAATGATGCAGGTGTTAATAATTTTTGAGGCCACTTCAGGAGTAGAATGCAACACCCTGTGTTTTATCAAGCATCTGAATCTATTCTTGAGAACTCCGTTACACCGTTCAATTATACTTCGTATACTTTTAAATTGATTATTAAATCTTTCTTCGGGAGTACCAGGTTCCACATCTTGTAGGGGTGTTAAAAGCCATGGTCGCAGTGGATAACCTGAAATAACAATCAATTAGTACAATAGTGACACGTAAATATCTAAATTTTTAGCACCATAAAAACTATTTTTTCTACAGCCGTGATTTTAAACTGTTTCCAAGGGTCATATGCGGCGTGCTTTATGTTGTCTATAAAACACGCCACTCCATTTAAAGCACGGAGTACTTTAAGAGTTTATAAAACCTTATTTGTGAAGATTAAAAGTACAGTTATTATATCAGACCGATTTGTATGCGGAGCCCCGAGTGCCCGATTGGAGAGGGGCGGAGCCCGATGGCCCCTTGGAGAGGGGTGGAGCTAGAAAACCCCCTTGGAGAGGGGCCGAGCCCCGAGGGCCCCCTTGGAGAGGGGCCGAGCCCTGAGGGCCCCCTTGGAGAGGGGCCGAGTCCCGAGGGCCCTCTTGGAGAGGGGCGGAGCCCGATGACCCCCTTGGAGAGGGCCGGAGCCCCGAGGGCACCCTTGGAGAGGGGTGGAGCTCCAAGAGCCCCCTTGGAGAGGGGCCGAGCCCCGAGGGCCCCCTTGGAGAGAAGCGGAGTCCCGAGGGCCCCCTTGGAGAGGGGTGGAGCCCCTACGGCCACTTTGGAGAGGGGCGAAGCCCCGAGGGCATTTAAGCTAACAAACTCCTCGGCTGTAGAAAAAATATTGAAGCCAACTCGTGTTTTACAGTTTAAAAATCTCGGTCGGTCATAAAATTCTCGCTTCGCTCGAATTTTAACATGATCGACCTCGATTTTTAAACCCTCTGTAAAACACTAGTTGCCTTAATAGCTATAATTGATATTAACTGATTATTTTATGCATATAAAGTGAGTGCCAAAAAGTCTGCACCATAGAATTTTTTTTTATTAGGTATGCATTTCTCAGAAAAAAAAATTTCTTAATAAAAGTTGGTGCATAGCCTAAAACCGAAAATGCAACCACCAAATTTTAAAATTTGTCTACTGTATACGGGGGAGTTCAGAAAATATGAATTTGACAATTTAATTCAATTATGTCCAAATTTAAAATCACAGCAGCCTATTTTAAAAAAAAAGGGTACATTAGAGCCAAATTTATATTTTCTAAACTCACTCGTATGGTGTGGTGGTATATGGTGCAGGCTTTTTGGCACTCACTGTATACTATCTATAAACTGCAGAATAATAAATAGATAACAAAATTCATATTAACCTGAATCTCCAATAAGATAAAATATATTGTTATTATTCTGTCTATAAATTTGTTCCATTGTTTCAGACACAGCCGATTGTCTCCAAATATGTGAATCGTGGCAACTTCCCGGAGATCTTGCATTCACATTCATTATTTTTAAATTTTCATCACAAATCTGTTAAAAAAGTGATCACTGGTTACCTACATACAAAATATTTAAAATTTTCTTACCAATTGTACGTTTATAGAATGGTAGTTTTTTCTATTAACATAAATGTGTTCAGGATATATATCATCATTTCGCTTTGGAGAGACGATTGCCACATGCGTGCAGTCAATAACTCCTATTACCCCGGGAAATTCATATTTTTCATAAAACCTAAAGCAGAAACTATACATAGTGTCCTGTAACCTTAAACACAATATGTGGCTTACCTTCTTCTTCGATTTTCCAATTCACGAATATTCCTTGGAAAATGCACCCACTGTTCAAAAATATGTGGCTGAGTTAAGGCATCACATACTTTCCGGATTGACCGACTTACACTGGATTGACTCACTCCAGTATAACTATTTGTACCAGTTATCTCTTGGTAACTGCCTAATCCAAAAAACTTTGGGGCTTCCAGCACCTAAGTAAATAATAGTAGGTATAAATGTTTCAGGCTTACAACCAAATACTTACCTTGGTTTCCACACTAAGAGCTGAGCGCCTTGAAGGTTCCATTAAATAAGGTGTGACTAACTCGATAACATTCCGAGCGAGCTCCTTATTTAGGCGGAAAAATTTTATAAACTTAGTGTCCGATAGGGCGAAGGCATCCATCTTCTTTAAAAACACCCTTGTGGGATCTTGGGCCTGTTCTTCAGCGTCACGCAAGTCCCCAGAAACTTGTGCTACTACCAACAGTTCATTCAAATCCATTATAGGACTTATTAATTATTTTTATTAAATATATAAGGTTATAACTTTTTTAATTGTCACTCTGACAGCTGTTTTAGGTAAACACAAACACTGCGCAAGCGTTTTCGTCGTTTTATGTTATTATCAAGAGAAAGTTGGTATTTCTATTATAATTTAGCAGTAGAATTGTATTCTCTTGGTAATGCATGAATGGGAGTGCTCCCCGATATTCAAGAATGCAACATTATCGTGTTTCGAGAGAACTCCGCCCACTTCTTGCGATTTCTCTTACAAATTTCTACTCGTCTGAACTGGAGAATCGAAGTCCTGTTGTCTTGCCTTTCGGAAATATCTGTGTTTGAAATCCGGCTTTCATGAACTGTTATAATAATAGTAATGCGGTATACTATTGCATAAGAGCTACATTGGATTTCTCACAGATGCTTTGAAAATGATATTTGCAACTTTCGGGCGTAAAGTTCATATTTTCTCCCAGCACCACAGCGTAGAGCGATACTGTTTTGAACTCGAACGAAAATAGCTGTCTTTGACCCCATCTCGTTTGTGACAATTTTCGATCTCGAGCTCCAAAGTATCAGATACTGCCCTGCATCGCGGAGCGACAGTACGCAAGAACTTTATGTCTGAAATGTCTAAAAGCACTGTATGCATCTCGGACTGAGCCCCATTTTTATTCCGTGCGCCATTATATTGCCACTCTGAACGATCTTTACATCTTTCCAGGGAGATAATCATCTTCGAAGTGAATAATGAGGACGAGAGTTCCAAAGAAGTGTCGATTAAACAAATTCCAAAAAAATAAATAATCCGTTAACTAATGAGCTAGACCTGCCCTTGCTGGGCGTGTGCTGCTTGAAAACGGGAAAAAGTTTGCGAAAAAATCCACAGGCATCATTACTTAACCGAAATTCAGAGATGAGTCATTATACTGCGTTAATTCATCGGTGGGCGTCAAGTACGTGGAAAGAAATCGATGACCTACCCAACAGCGCAAAGAATACTACAAGGAAAGAAACGCATAGAATAGTCCCTCGTCTACTGATTTATATTAACCTGAGCGCCCCAAGTCAATAACGAGAAAGAACTCTAGATCAAAAAATATTATCTTTTATTATTTTCTTTTAAGTTGTATATCTTTTTCCGATTTATGTAATAAATAAACTGCTCAAGTACAGGTCTAAAGAGTAGCTTCAGCACTGCGAAAAAAACGGTTGACCTTTCGCCAAAACCAAATAGCGCATGAAGGTGCTCGGGACCTTAGCAACAACTTTGCCCCCTTTCAAAATTTCGATATCTGTAGCCGTTCGAAAGTTACAGGCGATCCAGACAGACAGACGGACGGAAAAAACGTTCGCATAAGTACGCTGAAGCTACTAATAATAAATACAATTATTCCTTTGCGTAGGCTGTTTATGTTTTGATGACAATCATGTAATCATGGTAATTGAAGAAATGCTTTCTTCATCTTCAAACAGTTCTTAAAGACTTTGTAACAATTTCTATTATAAGAATCCATATACTCGACAATTCCACGGAAATAATAAAATCAGAAGTGAACAATACCAAGCGTTGTCAGACAAACTTACTCAGGCGACCATGGCTTAACCTTCCGACCACATGCCGTCATGAGGGGCATGTCCATGGATCGCACATATAGTTGACCATTTTAGGTACTTATATATGGAAATTTCCCCTCAAAGCAGCGGTTTTTTTCTTTAAAAAAATGACGGGGACAAGCCGGTTATATTAAAAAAATGACACCTTGGCATCTATAGTGCACAAACAAAAAACTTGGAACATGTTTATGTATGTAGAAAAGTATTGCACTCCTCAAATGTGACCAAGCAGTTACAAAAATTAAACCCGACATTCACTCACTACCATCAACAGAAGGAGCAGCCAAGCAACATTCTTTGCGGGTATACCAGCAAGTACAAAAATGGCAAGGGAATGAATTATCCCCTGAGACTTGGGGTTGGAGACGAAAAGAAGGCTACTCCAATCTCAACAATCGACCCAATTGCTCCAGAAAATTTGTTAAACATCGTATTTTGCAAATGTACATCTGGGTGTGCAAATATGTGTGGATGCAGAAGATCAGGTATTAATTGTACGACGGTTTGTCATAATTGCCATGGAGGTTGTCTGAATGGTCCAACCACAGTCGACGATGACAATGAAGATGTCGATGAAGATGATCAGCGGACATTAACGGACTCGAGATCAACTTCTCTTGCAGAAAGTGTCGATCTTCAATTATTGATAGATCCGTTAGATTTTCCTGATATGATAGATGAAGCCATACCCGGACCCAGCCACATTAAAAAGGGAATGCGCCCATAATAGTAATAATAAAGTGAGTATATAATATATAATATCTGGATTTTAAACAACAACAATCTACAACTCCACACTTCATACGTTATGATTATTTATTGTTTTATTATTTATAAGCCATATTTTCTATGTCAGTACCCTGAAGCTAGTTTTAAATAAACCGAAACGTCGACAAAAACATTTTAACAATTATGATCCAAAATCCCAACAACAATCGAACTTATTGAATTACAAAGGATCACAAACAACCAATTTATTAGTATATAATGTTTTTAAAATAAATTTTTCAATAATTTTTTTTTCTTACAGAAATATAAAAATTATCACCATCGAAAATATGAACCCCCTTGCGAGGGCCCCGGAAATGCTATGATATTCCTTTTTTGGCTTTGTGTTTTCTCACTCGCACTCATGCTGTACCTATCGCGCTCACTCTAGCATGTCTCGACTTGTCTGGGAACTCGGTCTTTTCTCTCTCGTATGCGTTGAAGCCTCGTCCATCGCGGTCACTCATGCTGCTTTATCCTCGTCGCACTCACTGGAAGGTTTGTGTTCTCTGTCTTGCAAGTTCTAAAGGCCGTATTTATTTAAAAAAAAAGAGGCCCCGGCCGGGTTTGAACGCAGTACCGCTGTAATGCAAGGCTGCCGCCTTAACTAACTAAACTGATCAGTCCAGTTCATTTGAAACTGTTATGTCGACTATTATTCCAGCCATGCATGTTCCATTCAAGGTGCAGCGGTAAGCGTGATGGGGAGACTTGGAGTAGACCGCTCCACTCGGCATGCCTGCTGAATCTAAAGTCAGAATTGGGATTTCTCCCTTTCTCTATTACAAATGTATGAATGGGTAAAATTGCGGGATCTTTCTGCTAAGCTGAAGATTATACGTAATCTTCAGTTTTCCATTAGGGCGTCAATACGTTCGACAACCAGGAACGAGGCACTATCGCAATTATCGCCTAGAGACATTGGAGCGAATTTTAGATAAAATCCGTGCCAACAGAATCTCTGTTCGCGCGGCAGCTGATAAATACGGGATTCACAGAAATGTTTTGAGCAATAAATTAAGAAATAAAGCTCAAAAAAAAATCAGGAGGCCAAACTGTCTTCACTATCGACGAGGAATTATTAATCGTGGCACATCTCATCACGCTATCAACGTATGGATTCCCAGTGAATAAACAGGAGCTGCGGTTCAATGTTAACCCTTCAGTACCCGTTTACGGTCTGTGAGACCGAGCAAACACATGATGCAGTATATTACTTAATGTTCTAGCGTTAGTTTACCGCCCATTTCACTACCTTCCTATATATTGCCATTGAAGATCCGTATGTAGTTTTGAGTTCGTGCGTGCAGTGGTTTAAAAGTTATTTATAATTTCGGTTTCAGAGACCGAAGCGGGTACCCGCGTTGTTTTTATTTTTGCCTTTGATATACGACTAATGTCAGGAGAACATTATTACAGTCATGGCAGATTTTATGAGAAAGAACAGACGCGACTAGAACAAACGATGCAAGATATATTAGCGGAGGAGGATGTCGACAACGCGTTTTATGATGATGTGCGATCGTCTGACGAAGATAATTTATTGGAAACTAGGGAAATGAACAGTGACACTGAACAGGAAATATCTGATTATGAAGACGTTAGTGAACAAGAAACTAATGCCATAAGATATCTCATTATTTTTATGGAGGTGACAGAGGGTGTCGGACTGCGAGACCGGTGCGGGTACTGATGTCTTACAATTTTGAACGGGTACTGGAGGGTTAAGAGTTATTTGGATAAGCAGGGTAGGGCAGTCGAAAAATTCAAAAATAACTTACCGGCAACCGAATAGGCAAAGTCTTTTCTTAAAAGACATGCAAACCAAATCTCTAACCGGACAGCCAGAAATATAAGTCACGGTCGAGCCAGCGTTAATGAGGAAGTAGTGAATGAGTTTTTTTTTTCATCTGGAAAAGGAAATTGAAGGCGTTCCTTCGGCCAACATCTGGAATTACGACGAAACATGCCTATTAGATGAACCAGGCTCATCCAAAGTGATTGTTAAGCGAGGCTGTAAGTACCCGGAAAATATAAAGAATTCGTCTAAATCGAACACGTCCATAATGATGTGTGGGAGTGCAGGTGTTAAATTAGCACCTGTTTATGTAGTACACAAAGCAGACAAAATGTGGGAAAGCTGGGCTCGTTACAACCGTACAACGTCTGGGTGGTTTGACTTTCAGTGCTTTGAGGACTGGTTCATAAGTCTATTGCTCCCTACTCTAAAAAAACAGCAGGGAAGAAAGTCTTAGTAGGGGACAATCTAAGTTCCCACATAAACGCTACAGTAATTGATCTGTCATGAAAATTATATTTCATTTATTGCCCTACCATCAAATGCAACGCATCTCTTACAACGCTTGAACGTTGTATACTTTAGGCCGGTAAAGATAGCGTGGAGAAAAATCATGAACGAGTGGAAGGAAAAAGTTCGAAACAGTCGATGTGTAACAGTCCCCAAAGACGAATTCCCTGGACTTTTGAAAAATCTAATTAACGCCTTGGAGGAAAATACTACTCAAAATCTCAAATCTGGATTTCGTAAATGTGGCATAGCCCCTGTTAACCGCCATGAAGTATTGCAAAGAATGTCCACGTACAGCATCGAAACGTTACCAGAGGTGAAAAAGTTAATTGGTGATAGCTTTATTGAAAACCTCAATTCGAAAAGACAGGTGTTAAGTCATTTTGCGGTTGTAGATGCTTAATTGCATTTCACGCCTTTAGGGCAATTTGTTGCTAGGTTAAAACCATTTTCAATCTTTGCGCACAAGTACAATCTCATCTTCCGCACATTTGATTCAGGTCATTTTGGTATTTTAAATAGCCACCTAGGCTTTAGGGCAGCGTGCCCGTATGCTAAACCCTTTTAGTTCTTTATTTGGCTCCATCGCCTAATTCCAGAATCATGATTTCGCACATATTTGGCCCCAAACGCAGTATTTCTCGTCGGTTGGAGCCCCCCTCTGATGGCGTCTTGGCAGCCGAGCGTTATCGCTCGCAAGAATTCCGAATCTTCTAGAAAACACGCCGTTGTGGCGTGATACCATTGCCGCCGGCATTAATTTGTTTCATTTTATCGCCTCGCGATTGGCTGCCGAGGTTTAGTCACGTGGGGACGCGACCGATGTGACCTGTGGCAGCGCTTCCCTCGTGGCAGTTGATCGCAGCCCGTTGCAGAAAGCGTACGTTTGGTGGTTGTGTTATCCAGGCGGCGTCCTTCGGCCCCTTTGGTGCCCGAGGACGCCTGCCGCTGTCCTTTTAATATTGTTGCCGTGGAGGCCCCCCTTGGTGTTGCCGTCTCGAGCTGTGGGAGTTGATCGCAGCCCGTTGCAGAAAACGTTCGTGTGGTGGTTGTGAGTGTGAGTTTCGAATTGTCTTCGGCGTAGCGTGGGTGCTTTTTGAGCCCAGTTCCTGCTCCCGTAAGTAAGGGATCGTGCCCCCTTCATCTCGACCTTCGAGGATCTGTCCCGCAGAACGAAAGTGGCCCATTTTTCGTCGTCCAGTTGTACGCGTCCTGACGCGTCTCACGTCGCCATTATGGCGGATGTCCACTCATCCCTATAGCCGTCGAACATCGAAAGTACCTGCCACCTAAGACTGCAGCCTGTCGCAACTCAACTGTACCAGGCTCCCCAACCGCCTACATATTAAGGTATGTGTCTTTGAACTGATTACCGCTGTGAACGCGAGTGTACCTGTCCCGCGGAGAGCATTTAAGCCCCGCGTGCGAGCTGTATTGGGACGCCGCGAGCGAGCCCGTCACATCTCTTGTGCCTACAGGCACTGTCGTCATATTTGTTCACTACTGTTTGCTGCGTAAGGCGTCGCGCCCGCATTTTTGTACATTCATTCCAAATTACAGACTGTCCATGTTGCAAGTGCTAATTTGTTCATTACTGTTTGCTGCATAAGGCGTCGCGCCCGCATATTTGTACATTCATTTCAAATTACAGACTGTCCATGTTGCAAGTGCTAATTTGTTCATTACTGTTTGCTGCATAAGGCGTCGCGCCCGCATATTTGTACATTCATTCCAAATTACAGACTGTCTATGTTACAAGTGCTACTTTGTTCATTACTGTTCAACATCTGTCGCTAGGTTTAGAGCGCGCACCAGCTGGTGTTCTTAGATATAATCTATTTATAGATATAGGGCGACGCACTCTGCTGCCCCATTGTAACCCGTGAGTCAATACATGATTTGTTAGTTAAGGGAACTATTGTTTTGTTTCGACTTGTGCATGCTCTGTTTCAGATAAGCGCCCCCCCCCCCTTCAGTGTACTGATTATTGTGCGACGGGACGAGGGAGCTTTGAGCGTACAGGTGGGTGAGACAGCGGCGTAGTCGCGGTCGGATTGACACCTAATTACAATCCTTGCATAAGGCAATCTCGAAATTGTTATTTGACCTTGCAACTCTTGAGTAATCCTATCGACGGAGTATTTCGCGTGCTTCGCTCCCGTCTAACCGTCCAGGCCCGGTTAGTCGGGTTAAGACAGGCTTGGTGGCGCCCTCATAATTCTGACGTACCCTATATATATATATGCCGCAACACGCTTGCCCAGAACGTATCGTGTGACTCACGCCCGACTCCCTGAGCGTTCCAGCCGTGGCCTTTAGCCTATTTTGAGCCGATCTCAGGGCAAGTGTGCCAGTTCTTCAGGACTGATTCCGTGGTGCGATGCTCACCTTGGGTGGGTGTCGTAAAGTTCTTTTTATACCGTAACAGGCTAATTTTGGCGCCCGCCTCTGGGGCATTTTAGGCATTGTAGCCTTGTTGTGTCATTTATATCGTTGTCACAAATGTTTTTTTCGTCATTTCGAAGTGGTATGGACTGGTAAACCGTTTTTTTTCTTAGTAGAATATTTTACCGAGCTTCTTTTCTTGTTTTCTATTTGTCTTTTCCTGTTTTCTCCTGTTTTCTATATGTCTTTTGTTGTCTTTTCCTGTTCTTAGTTTATTTTAATTAGTTTTCTTGGCCGTGTATATGTTTTTTCTTAGTTGTCATTTGTCTTTACGTTTCTTTTCTTGTTTTCTTTGTTTTTTCTTGTCTTTTCTTATTTTCTATTTGTAGTTTTGTGTTTTCTTGTTGTTTATCGCCTTTTTGAGTTTTCTTTTTGTGTTTTTCCATGTCTTTTCATATTTTGAGTATCTCTTGCGTAATTTTTACCGTCGTTTCTTGTTTTTCTTAGCCAGTTCATACTACCGAGATCTCTCGTTGCATTTAGTGCAGATTTTATCCCGTATTAGTCGGATTTAGTACCAGATGTTGTTGAGTAAAGGTACCGATCTTGTTTTTTTTAAGTCTTTTCGAAGGCTTAGTTGGGAGTTTCGATTCCCCGTCGTTTACATTGTTTAGCCTTGGGCTAAGTTGACACTTTTGTTGTACCGAACTGACGATTATTGATTTTGACGTTCACGTTAGCGAGGTTTATCGATTTTGACGTTGATGATTACCGATTTTGACAATTTTTCTTTTGCTATCGTTTGGTGTTGTACCTAGTTGATTTTTGGTAAGCAGGTTGGAATTCTTTTTCACCTTCATGACCGTGTTTTGGTTTGTTGATAAGTTTTGGTGTGCTGTTGGTGTGCTTGGGGAGATTCGCTCGTGCGGTTATTACGTCCCTCAGGCCATCTTCTTAGTTGGTTTGACGTAGTTATTTTCGTTAGACTTTTATTTCATTTTCATTATTATCATGTACCGCCCAACTTGGTTTACCGACTTCTTCGTGGACACCCCTAACAGTCATAGTAGTGTTTTGTACACTTTCCGTTAGCATTTAACGAGTTTTTGCCGCTGGTCGGAATGTTTCGTATTTGTTGGCGTTTTGTTGTCAATTGTCGTACCCTTTTTGTCTGATGACGTCATGTTGTCAAGTGTCGTGTTCTTTGTGAACAGTTTCGTTGAAGCTTCTGAGCTTTGTGTGGCGGCAGTGCACGGCTGTCCGCATGAGGTTTCTTAAGTGTAAAGCGTGAGTATTTAAAGGTTTTTGACTTTTTTTTGTAGTGATGCCCTGTTGTTTTCGTGGCCTAGCGCTCTTTTACCGTACCGTTGGCCGTCGCCATTTTCAACCACCTATGTGGGATTACATAAAGAGAGCGTGTTTCTGGTCATTTTGTTTCGTGCGGACCCTGTCGTAGTAAGGTAGTCCCTTTGGGCCGCATGGATTTCTAAAAAGGATTTATTGGGCATGCGTCATCGAACGCCTACACCCTTGGAGACTTGGTTCTTCTGGATTTTCTTTTGGTGTTCGGTGTTGGAGTCACTTTCGAGCTCGCGCTTTGCGGTTTAATAGTCGACTTGGCTCCGGCATCGGCATCGATTGAGGATTTCGGTGGACTGAGTTTTTCCTATTACTGATCATGACTATTTTGACAGTTTCTGTCACAACCATTTCTCTTTTTTCTGGTGGTTCATCCTCTTCTCTTGGGTACTCATACCAATTGTGGGATCCACACAATGCGCCGATCTCGTGATGCGCAGCGTGCCCTCTTCAGGTAACCCTTGGGTGGGACTTTGGACTTCCATTTCTATACCCCCCCCCCCTCCCTGTGTTGTTTTGGAACGGTTGGTCGGAAGTGTCCACAGGTGTAAGACTTGTTTGTACCCGATTTCGACAAAATTTACGTATTTTCTACTGGCGTATCCAGTATTTCTTCTTCCTCTTCTCTCTTCCCACCTTTGCACCCTATCTGGTGGCCAGTGTGCGTAATCCCTTTGGGGGTGCACTCTATCGTATCGAATGTTTTTTGTTTTGTTCGTTTTTCGTTGTTGCGTTTTCGTTTGTGTTCTCGTTACGTTGTCGCAAAATGCCTCGTTGCTTTATAAGAGACTTCGGGGAACTCTCTTTCAAGTAAGGGGAGTGTTAAGTCATTTTGCGGTTGTAGATGCTTAATTGCATTTCACGCCTTTAGGGCAATTTGTTGCTAGGTTAAAACCATTTTCAATCTTTGCGCACAAGTACAATCTGATCTTCCGCACATTTGATTCAGGTCATTTTGGTATTTTAAATAGCCACCTAGGCTTTAGGGCAGCGTGCCCGTATGCTAAACCCTTTTAGTTCTTTATTTGGCTCCATCGCCTAATTCCAGAATCATGATTTCGCACATATTTGGCCCCAAACGCAGTATTTCTCGTCGGTTGGAGCCCCCCTCTGATGGCGCTTTGGCAGCCGAGCGTTATCGCTCGCAAGAATTCCGAATCTTCTAGAAAACACGCCGTTGTGGCGTGATACCATTGCCGCCGGCATTAATTTGTTTCATTTTATCGCCTCGCGATTGGCTGCCGAGGTTTAGTCACGTGGGGACGCGACCGATGTGACCTGTGGCAGCGCTTCCCTCGTGGCAGTTGATCGCAGCCCGTTGCAGAAAGCGTACGTTTGGTGGTTGTGTTATCCAGGCGGCGTCCTTCGGCCCCTTTGGTGCCCGAGGACGCCTGCCGCTGTCCTTTTAATATTGTTGCCGTGGAGGCCCCCCTTGGTGTTGCCCGTCTCGAGCTGTGGGAGTTGATCGCAGCCCGTTGCAGAGAACGTTCGTGTGGTGGTTGTGAGTGTGAGTTTCGAATTGTCTTCGGCGTAGCGTGGGTGCTTTTTGAGCCCAGTTCCTGCTCCCGTAAGTAAGGGATCGTGCCCCCTTCATCTCGACCTTCGAGGATCTGTCCCGCAGAACGAAAGTGGCCCATTTTTCGTCGTCCAGTTGTACGCGTCCTGACGCGTCTCACGTCGCCATTATGGCGGATGTCCACTCATCCCTATAGCCGTCGAACATCGAAAGTACCTGCCACCTAAGACTGCAGCCTGTCGCAACTCAACTGTACCAGGCTCCCCAACCGCCTACATATTAAGGTATGTGTCTTTGAACTGATTACCGCTATGAACGCGAGTGTACCTGCCCCGCGGAGAGCATTTAAGCCCCGCGTGCGAGCTGTATTGGGACGCCGCGAGCGAGCCCGTCACATCTCTTGTGCCTACAGGCACTGTCGTCATATTTGTTCACTACTGTTTGCTGCGTAAGGCGTCGCGCCCGCATATTTGTACATTCATTCCAAATTACAGACTGTCCATGTTGCAAGTGCTAATTTGTTCATTACTGTTTGCTGCATAAGGCGTCGCGCCCGCATATTTGTACATTCATTCCAAATTACAGACTGTCCATGTTGCAAGTGCTAATTTGTTCATTACTGTTTGCTGCATAAGGCGTCGCGCCCGCATATTTGTACATTCATTCCAAATTACAGACTGTCTATGTTACAAGTGCTACTTTGTTCATTACTGTTCAACATCTGTCGCTAGGTTTAGAGCGCGCGCCAGCTGGTGTTCTTAGATATAGGGCGACGCACTCTGCTGCCCCATTGTAACCCGTGAGTCAATACATGATTTGTTAGTTAAGGGAACTATTGTTTTGTTTCGACTTGTGCATGCTCTGTTTCAGATAAGCGCCCCCCCCCCTTCAGTGTACTGATTATTGTGCGACGGGACGAGGGAGCTTTGAGCGTACAGGTGGGTGAGACAGCGGCGTAGTCGCGGTCGGATTGGCATCTAATTACAATCCTTGCATAAGGCAATCTCGAAATTGTTATTTGACCTTGCAACTCTTGAGTAATCCTATCGACGGAGTATTTCACGTGCTTCGCTCCCGTCTAACCGTCCAGGCCCGGTTAGTCGGGTTAAGACAGGCTTGGTGGCGCCCTCATAATTCTGACGTACCCTATATATATATATATGCCGCAACACGCTTGCCCAGAACGTATCGTGTGACTCACGCCCGACTCCCTGAGCGTTCCAGCCGTGGCCTTTAGCCTATTTTGAGCCGATCTCAGGGCAAGTGTGCCAGTTCTTCAGGACTGATTCCGTGGTGCGATGCTTACCTTGGGTGGGTGTCGTAAAGTTCTTTTAATACCGTAACACAGGCCATCACAGTTACAAGAACAAATAAAAAAAGAAAAAAGGTGAACGTTCCCCCTAGAAAAAGTATCTCGGCCGCCGACATTAATCCACAAAATAACGAAACTGAGGTGGATTTAGAGCAACCATCAACTCCGAAAGGCATTACAAATGAGCAACCCGAGTCTCCTCCGGCAGGCATTTTCAAAAGAGTGTATGCAGAATCGGACAGTGATAGTGAAAGCGCAGGACATGTTTCTTATGCAGAAAGTGGCCAGAGTGTTCTACTTTATGACGACTCTGATGCTAAGATGCCACCTGACAAGACCCTAGACAACCATCTGCAGAGAAATAAAATCAGTGCTGGTAATTATGGAATTGTGATATACGCGAATCAGCTTTATCCAGAACAAGTAAAAAAAGTTGAAAATAATGCAGCTTTAATTTCAGCAATGGTAGAGTGTGGTGGAAATTGGAAGTGGCCCGCAAAGGAGGACTTGAATTGGTACTTGTATACAGTAAACAAAAAAATTGTAAACCCATTCAAATCTCTAAGATAGAAATTTTTAAAGTGCCTGATTTATGTTAATGTTTTGTGATAGAATTACCCCAGAGTTGATTTTTTTATGGAACTGAAAGTTACTTTGTTGAATCAATACTTTAGCTTGCCGTCTCTGGGTTTTATTTGCCTAAAAACAAATTCAAACTCATACCTATACTGATTACAGTTGCTATATAGTTTCATATTTGTCATATATCGGGGTGAGAATGTTCCAGCTGGCTTGTAGCACAAGATATCCATTGAAAAACCAAGGCGGCACATAGTGGCACAGTAAGCAGAAAAGAATGTGTACCAAAGACATTTTTTTAAAATTGTAAATGAAAAAAATTCTGTATACCATGAAACAGCCCAAGACTTCAGCTGCTTAGTACTATCATCCAGTCAGAAATTATCTTTATTAGTTTCTTCATAATTATATAAAAACCCAAAAAATGGCACATATTCACCCCAGTTTACGGTACCTAATGAAAATGCTTCCACAAAATCACCCAGATGCCCCATAAGTTTTATTTTAAATTTATATAGGAAAAATATGGGGGTGATCCAGTTACCCCAAATTCATGGGGCAACTGAAACCTCCGTGCAATAAAAAAATATTTATTTTTTATGGTTTAAGATTTTTTGGTTTAACATGTCAGAAAATTGGAACAAAATACCAGAGAGCAAAATAAAATGTATTCTGTTAAAATAGTATAAAAATTAAGGGGTTGTAGAGTAAACAAAGTGGAGTCATCTTGGGACGACTATGTAAAATCATGGCACAGTTATCCCAACTCAGGTTTCCAAGTTTCCGTGATATTTTGTATTATTACTAATTTTGTCAATTACAGTGGGCATGGTTCTACAGGTAGTACCGAAAACTTCATAAGGGGTTCAACACCTGTCATTTCGACACCTCAGAACATCCAACAACTTACCTCATGGCAAAAACAAGTTATTGAAGATTTTCAACATATTAAGTCGACCCAAGACCAACAGTCAACACAAATTTGGCAAGCATTGCGAGTGAAAAATATCCAAGCATTGCAGCGTCCTCAAGATGCGCCGAACTTCCCAATAGATCGGTCACGAGATTTTGGACACTTTGAAAAATGGTTAGAGGTGGAACAAAATTATCTTTACATGGTAACTAATGGACATGTAACAAACCTATTATCGATTTTTTTTTAATCAGTACGAACATTTTCAGAGAACTCCTTTGGCATCTATTAGAGGAACCACCATTAGAAATGCTGTCATGAATATGATGAAATTCATGTCCAATCGATTGGGAATGGCATTTAATTGGGCAGGAAGTGCTCCTAAATCGGTTGACCATCGAATAAGTATGCCTTTAAAGAAACACTGGCATGTAAAGTAATTAACGGTAAGTCAAATGAAAATTTTCAATATTTTAAAAAATCAAATATTATATTCAGAATTTGTCCCTATTATTATTAGGAATTTGTTGTACAAATGATGATCAAATAGAAATCACTTGTGAAATTATTGTATTCTCTATTTAGATAGTTTTCCAGACTTACTAGGAATGTTTACTTATTAACCATAGCAGCCCTTATAATTTTTACCAAAGATTCTTTACTAAGGGCTTACCATTATTAACCCTGCGTTTTTAATTTTTATTTACTATAACTTACTATTTCCTAATCAAAGCGGTAGTTTTCTATTTGAAATTTTATTAATTTATTCGAAACCGTATAATCAGTGTTAAAATATAAATTAAATATCCAAAATTTAGAATATAAATTAAATTAATGCCACATTTTCGTTTTAACAATAATATTAATTTGTGATCACTTGCAGAAGCCACCAAGAGATGCTTTCAAGGAGGACAAGCAAAATCCATTGTCGGCGAACTGACTGACAAGCAATTGGGCAAGCATGTCAAGATTAGCTAAAGCAGCGGAAGCATTTCTAATCAACTGCTGATAATATGATAACTGAAACTCTCATAGCACTGGTCCATATGGGAGTGATTTTGGCTGGTATAACGAAGTTTTGCACTTCATTTTGACATTATTGACAATTGTTTATAAAAAATTTAAGTTAATGTCCATTGTTTTCTACCCATTACCCCAATATATGGTATATTTAATAAACTGTTATGTTTATCCCACCTATTTGTTTAACTTTAATAATACGTTTATTATGCACTAAACATAATCGAATATCATCGAAAAGGATTCAACGTGTATCACCGTCGTTATTTAATTGTATATTATACACTAAATATATTTGAATAATATCGAAAAGGATTCAACGTGTGTTAGCAGCTTTCACCGTTACTTCATTGTATATTATACACTAAATATAATCGAATAACATCGAAAAGGATTCAACGTGTGTCATCACCGTTATTTAATTGTATATTATACACTAAATATATTTGAATAACATCGAAAAGGATTCAACGTGTGTCATCATCGTTATTTAATTGTATATTATACACTAAATATATTTGAATAATATCGAAAAGGATTCAACGTGTGTTAGCAGCTTTCACCGTTACGTAATTGTATGTTATACAGCAAATATAATCGAATAACATCGAAAAGGATTCAACGTGTGTCATCATCGTTATTTAATTGTATATTGTACACCAAATATATTTGAATAATATCGAAAAGGATTCAACGTATGTTATCATCGTTACTTAATTGTATATTATACACTAAATATAATCGAATAACATCGAAAAGGATTCAACGTGTGTCATCATCGTTATTTAATTGTATAATACCTATACACTAAATATAATCGAATAACATCAAAAAGGATAACTAGCTGCGTAATTGTTATTCAATATTATACATGGGGTTAATTATGGATCCTTAAACCGAATATTTTGCCTACCGAGCTAACCCCTTCCGTACCTACAGCAAAACGAGCCTAAAATTGAAAAGAAGTCTTTCCGAATTACATAAAACTTAAGACGAAAAACGAGCCGTCAAGCGTCCGACGCCATCCTGAAAGGAAAACTTGCTTGGATTAACAATGAAATCAACTATTGCATGTAGTTTTGTTGTTTGGATCGCGAAGGTTCATTCAGCCAACATGTGGCCTTGCCCACACTTGTACTACCTTTTCAAGGCATATACGCATTTCGTAGGAGTTATGCTTTCGCTAATAATTATTAGTTAACTATTTATAATCATACTAACTGAAACCAACGGCATATGCCGCATTTAAAATGTAGGACGAATTTAATAACTTTTGTTGCACTAAAAAAAGTTTTAAAAGCACGCTAGAGATTGGCAGTAAGGAAAAGTTAAAAAAAAAATTTCAAATGGAAAGTTTGTGGAAAGGAAACGCTCGCCTCGGGTATGCGTTTTATGTACATTTTTGAATAGCCTCCCGGCAACTTTCTGGGCAGTTTCCAAAAACTAAATTCCTGGAAGTTGCTGATCTCTAAAAGCACCATGTTTAGACAAACATAGATTTTCTGAAAATAGGGACAATGAAGTACCTACCCTCTTTTGGAATATAAAGGAAATATAATGTGTTTTATTGTTACGATAGGGAATTTGCGTAAGTATTTAAGTGTCTACTTCCTATCCCAACAACTCAGGTAGTCAATCCCACCTGCAAATCTACCTATCAGTAACATTATTACGTAAAAGTTCGTAGTGTTCAGTGGCTTTTGTGATTCTTCGTTTTGTGCGTTGTTCTTAGTGTGCGTGAATCAACCTGGTAAGTAAAATGTCCATTTTATTACCTAATTTTTCTACAAACAAATACCCAATTGACTTAAACAAGAGGTTCATCAAACAAAAACCATTTAAAACATATAATTTATTTTAAAAATAACTTACTTTCCGCTTTTCATGCAATTGTCTTTTAATACTATTTATTTGTTTATAGAATCCTGATAGATTTTGTTGTGAGTGTGGATTAATGATTTATAATCAGAGAATCCTTCAGTTGCGTGAGTATTAATTTGTTATTTACCTCTTGTCTGTAAGCGTATTTTGGACCCAGTTACGGAACCTTTATGTTTGAAAGTAAACTTGAATAGTTAAATTACAAATTTTCTATGTCCCTATTGCAAATTACATATTCCAGTGGGGCAATACGACATCCGTACGTGCACCGTGATACGTTGTTGAGAGTGCAATTTTCTGATCTGTGGTATGTATTACAATTTACTGCTAGGCATCCATCTTTAAAAATATGATCATTCGTCATTTCGATTATTCACTACGTAATCGACTACCCCAATTAAAGAAAGAAAATTCAAAAGTTTGAGTTCTTGTGGAATTAATTTGACTACTACCTTTTTCAATTTAGGTTTCCAAAAATATTGCGAGGAGTGTGGAAACACCAGAGAATTTTCTATGAGGAAGGTAGTTGACATGGGGCAATAGATAGCTGTCAATCGAGCAAAAGCTTTGACTCGTAAAAGAGAGAGACAGAAAAAGGAGCAAGCGGTACGATTAAATAATTTGTGTAAATTAATTTAATTAAATAATTGGCTATAATAAATCATTTCTTACTAAATAAATGTATTGCTCATATGATATAATATACACGATGTTCAAAGTTAATTGTCCAGTACTGCTAACTTTGTTATCAATATTTCGATTAAATTAGCAAATCTGTTTGACATTTGAAAAGCCAAATTATTACAATTTGCATTTTATTATGAACCAGAACAAATTAAATAGCATTTTCAGCGTTGACAAAATTTGATGTGGAAATGGGGGCAACTCAAAGTGCATTAGAACACGACGCCGCTATAATTTGTTTTATTTATAATTATATTAATTACAATAAATATTATATATATATATATATATATATAAAATTATATATTAGTAATATTATTATACATTAATAATAACTAGCTGCTTAATTATTATTAATATTATACATGGGGAAGGTTTCGTATTTTTTACTATCCCCTCTGTGATATTCACCCCCATTTTGAGTTAATTATGGATCCTTCAACTGAAGATTTTGCCCACCGAGCTAACCTCTTCCGTACCTACAGCAAAACGAGCCTAAAATTGAAAAGAACATCTTTGAACATATAGTTTAATAGTAGGTACTTGCCGAAAGAAAGTATTTCCGAATTACATCAAACTTAAGACGAAAAACGAGCCGTCAAGCGTCCGACGCCATCCTGAAAGAAAAACTTGCTTGGATTAACAATGAAATCAAATATTGCATGTAATTTTGTTGTTTGGATCGCGAAGGTTCATTCAGCCAACATATGGCCTTGCCCACACTTGTACTACCTCTTCACGGCATATACGCATTTCGTAGGAGTTATGCTTTCGCTAATAATTATTAGTTAACTATTTATAATCATACTAGCTGAAACCATCGGCATATGCCGCATTTAAAATGTAGGACGAATTTAATAACTTTTGTTGCACTAAAGAAAGTTTTAAAAGCACGCTAGAGATTGGCAGTAAGGAAAAGTTTCAGAAAATATATTTTCAAATGGAAAGTTTGTGGAAAGGAAACACTCGCCTCTGGTATGCGTTTTATGTACATTTTTGGATAGCCTCCGGGCAGCAAATTTCCGTTCTCTATACATACTGGTGACCGGAGTCACGAATTGGTATAGGAAACGAAAATTTTTCCGGCGCGCTACGAACCCTATACAATTTCGTTGCCGTCGCGCCGTCAGCCATTACTGGCAAGACTTGCACTCTTCACGACCGTATGGTCAACGTCATGTGCTCGTGTTATTCGTATTATGGTGCGTACGTTCAACATTTTATTATTACACAGATAGTAAATAGTCGGCTATTTTAATTGTTACAAAGAATATTAAATCATTTAAATTAAATACCTTCACCTAATAATGTCTTGCGAAACAAATAGCAGGGTGATAAATGTTATTCAGTTATTTGATAACGAATGTCGTGTTGTAAACGAAAACGAAAATATAGGAAGTAAATACGTTGAATTAAAAACAAAGTTTTGACCTAAGCTCTGAGCAGAAGACACAACAAATTGGATAAAATAATATTCTGGGGCGACTAAGACCAATTGGATTGCTAAAAGAAATTATGTAAATCCCATACTTATATAGAAAAGATTTTATCTGTTGTAATGTAGCATGCTGTGAGAATGCTTAATTATTTTCAATTAATATCAAGATATCAAAAGGGTATCATGTGATAACAAGTGTAAGAGAATAACGGGTGGCAGTAAATATTAGCAACCAAGAGGTTGTTGACAAGAGTAAAAAAGTTTCTATAATTTAAAAGAATCTCCGTCAAAATAGTCACATTAAAGGTCTAATAATACCTTTAATTGTGAGGATATAATTGCAATTTGATACGTGTTAGTAAGAATAGCCTTCTGCATGATCAAATACTGACCAAGGGGTCAATATTATTCTTCACATAGTGAGTTGGAGATTTATAGAAGCCATTTCAAGTGGTCATTGGTTTACAAGCCATCAGTTTAGTGAGTGTTTGTGTGTTGGGCATGCTGCAATACCGTTTTAAGAAAATATTAAACGGTCAAGTCTGTCTACAACGAGCTTTTATGGGTCCTCATCATCTCCAAGTAGGTGTTTGACGACTTCGATCAGTGTGAAACTGATATTAGAACCACATCGGAAGTACGAGTTCGGCTGTTGAAGGTTAGTGTATTATAGTAACAGTTTGGATACGGCAAATTTAGAATTTAAAACTTGTATTTAGATTTAGAGAATCTTAGAATATTAAGTTTTCTAAATTAATATTGTGATTTGAGTACTCGACGGTTTCGATCTTTATAATTAGAAATTTTTCATTTTGGTCTAGTTATTTTGAAAAAGTATTTAACCTCATTTATTGGAATTTTCATTTAATTAAATAATTTTGACAACTTTAATATGACTATTAATTTGTAATGTCAATTCAAACGTTTAATACACTATAACAGTTAATTAGATTCAAACTCAAGTACTAAGAGTGTGATTTAAATAATTACATTAATATTTATTTAGTTATTCAAAGTACAATTCATTAATACAGTATATATATATATTTGACATTAACTCATTCAGCTGGGAAGTACAGAGAGTCTCAATTGCTAAATAAGCTGGCTAGCCGAGGTATATTTAAACATGACATAATTTCAAAGTCAATTATGAAAGTATGATATATGTCAATATATGATTCAGTTGAAAGCAACAAGGTAAGTGAGAATTATATACATTATTATTGATATTACTTCTGTGAATTAAGAAAACAGGGTAGATATCACTAGTTTTTATTATACATTAAAAAACTCCTACAAAAGGGGTGGTGTAATACTGTCAACACTCATCGAAAAATCAAGTGGGGCATCAGTGCCTTAGACAGCGTAACAAGGACTGCAAAATAAATAATGCTCACACTAGAAGAATTGATAAATTGATGCGCTTAGGACTTAATATAACAATTAAGGTAAGTAGAATGTTCTATTTATTTCTTGACACACCGTAATGAATATACAGGGTGGTTGTAAATCAATTATTTCACGGAGAGAATTTTTATATAACATTTGTCGTGTAAAGTTTAATTCTATCCAATATCGAGTTCATATAGCGCTAGTCAGATATTTCATTAATTTTACTTAATGATTCGATAACTTACTTTAATTAGGTGATAATTAAATAGATTCAGTTGTATTTTGATCAATCCTATAAAACTTAACTTATTGATTTTATAATTATTTGTTAATACGTATTAATAAGTAATTTTATTGAATTAATTTAACTTTAGAACAAATCTAATCATACATTAGGTTAATTTTTAAAAACCTACATCTAAAATTTGTCGTTTATTGGACCAGATTTATCAAAAAAATTAAGTTATAATGGCGAATATTAGGTGATATCTATCAATTGTTTTACCACACATCAATCACTTATTTGATTGAGACTATCAAATATTTAGATGATACTTGGTATACTAAAGTATTACAAATAAAACAGGTATGCCTAGTTTAGCTAATCCAAATATTATAGATAGACCACCGTCTACAAATTATAAAACATTTGTAGACGAACTTGAGACATCGTTTACATTATGTACAACCATATCGGAAAATATCATTTGTATGGGGGATATAAATATTAATTTGTTAGCAAAATCAAATCCACCAACGAAGTATTTTATCGAATTCTTAGAATATCTTAATTTAAGTCAACATATTTCAGAGCCAACTAGAAT
Organism: Agriotes lineatus; assembly: GCA_940337035.1. Lineage (NCBI taxonomy): Eukaryota > Metazoa > Arthropoda > Insecta > Coleoptera > Elateridae > Agriotes > Agriotes lineatus. The sequence continues at coordinate 127,397 of CALNHX010001011.1, forward strand.
AACTCAAGATTCAGAATCACTTATTGACGTCATTTTATCTTCTGATCCATCTCTGGTTAAATACTCGGGGGTGGAGGTTAACAATGAATCTGATCATGAACTCGTGTATTGTACTATTACTGCAGAGGTAGTTAAGCAAACCCCTGTTGTCAGATTCTATCGTGACTTAAAAAACTTTAACTTAAATGAATTCGTAAATGACTTTAAGCTACTACCACTACAACAAATCTTTTATGTAAATGATATTAATGCAAAAGTCAGTATACTAAATAGCAATTTAATCAAATTGATTGATAAACATGCGCCTTGGAAAACAATAAAAACTACAAAACCGTATATGCCTTGGATAACTGACAATGTAAAACTAATGATGAAACTAAGGGATAAGGCAAAACTAAGATTTAAAAAGTCAAAAAGTGTTGCTCATTGGGAATACTATAAATCATTAAGGAATCTGACAAGTGCTAGTATTATAAACGAAAAAAAGGCGTACTTTGCATATAAGACAAAAAATTGTTCAACAAAACAATTGTGGAAAGAATTTAATCACTTAAATGTTAAACACACACCAACATTTAAAATTCCCGCAACTATGTCTGACCCAAATCGAATTAATGACTTCTTTATTGATAGTGTTCCTAAATTGCAAGTAGATAAAACTGTAAAAGATTTTTATTTAAATAACTTGAGAAGGGAAAGTGCTGTCAAATTTTCTTTTGTATCTGTATCTGAAGATGAAGTGGCTCGCTATATTGGTAGTATCAGAAGTAACGCGATAGGTGCAGACGGAATTAATATCAAAATGATAGCTGCGTGTTGTCCGCATATATATAAATATGTTACACATATAATTAACTTCTGTCTAACAGAAAGCGTTTACCCTGACATTTGGAAGCACGCTATTGTAACTCCGAAACCTAAAACTAGTGATCCGGCAGAATATTCTGATCTTAGACCTATAAGCATTTTACCTACCTTTTCTAAAATTCTCGAGAAAATTATGAATAGTCAAATAATGCATTACCTAAATACAAATAACCTGCTATCAGATATACAATCGGGATTTCGACCTTCTTATAGCTGCACCACTGCACTGATGACCGTTACTGATGATATTCTTAAGGCAACTGATGCTGGAAGACTGACAATACTCACCCTATTGGATTATAGCAAAGCATTCGACACGATTAACCACGATCTGTTGTTTGCAATACTTCAGTACCTAGGTTTTTCTCTAAATGCAATCGATCTATTTAAAGGTTACTTTAATAAAAGAACTCAAAGTGTAAATGTGGACGGTAATCTTTCCTCAGCACGAACCATTTTGCAAGGCGTGCCTCAAGGTTCGATTCTCGGCCCACTACTGTATACTTTATATACTTCAAAATTTTCTGAATTTGTTGAACATAGTAAGATGCATATGTATGCTGATGACACGCAGATTTATGGCTCATTTCTACCATCCGATTTTAACCAGGGAATGACAGACATCTCTAGCGACTTGAATAAAATATTTGATTTGTCAACCAAACATTGTCTACTTTTAAATCCATCGAAATCTTGTGTTCTTCTGTTTGGCAGAAAAGTTGACTGCGAAAATGTAAAATCTTTAGTTCAAATTACAATCAATGGGTCAGTAATACCATTAAAAGAAAATGCCAAAAACCTGGGCCTTGTTTTGGACAATAGTTTTAGATACAGGACTCATATAAACAAATGTATACAAAAAGCATACCTGAATCTGAAGCTACTGTATCCACATAGATTGTATCTAACTAAAGAACAAAAGAAATTGCTGTGTGATGCTCTAGTGCTCTCTCAGTTCTCATACTGCTCAGAGATATACTCACCTTGCTTAGATTATGATTCAGCTGAAAGGGTACAGAGAGTGCAAAACGCTTGCCTAAGATTTATTTATTGTATTCGAAAATTTGATCATATTTCACACAAATTAATAGAGGCTAAATGGCTTAACATGCAGAACAGACGCCTACTACATACAGCTTCATTATATAATAAAATAATTATTAATAAAAAACCGCCTTACCTATATAATAAGATAACATTCCGAACGGATGTACATAATTTAAACTTAAGACACAAGGGTCTTATTACACCGCCACAGCATAAAACCGCTCTTTTTCAACGTTCATTTCAATATAACATCAGCAATATATACAATGAAATACCATATCCGTTAAAAGAATTATCTACTACTTCCTTTAGAAAACATTACTTTAAATATCTTTTAGAAAAGAATTAGTAACATGGTACCTGCTAATATAATACAGCTAGTTGTTCGTATTCATATGGCTTTGCTAAGTAACATTTTATTTAGATTTTAGTGTAATTTTTCTTAGTTAATGTAGGCATTAGGTGTATATAACTGGTCATTTATAATTTCAAGGTTTAGTTGAAAAACAGTTTAACTGAACTGAACCTTGTGATTTTGGTGTAAATAATCTATATATTAATTCTAATTGTGTTTTGTATAACATCTACCCTTCACCAAAATAAATACTTTATTATTATTATTATTATTATTATTTATAAAGTTAGTTGTAACTGGGCGATATGTTTTTAGATTATTGGTGAGCATTCGCACAAAATTCACGTTGCTGAAGCATACAGTTATTTGCGAGTATCTAACGAAACAAACGCTTTATTTATTGACTATTTTAACAACGGCCTAGGACCTGCTGAAAGTAAGATGTACCACGAAAATAATTTGATGGTCGACAACAATGAAAATAATATTTTAAAAATCTTAAGCAATGCTCAAATCAATCCTAGCCGTCATGTATATTATCTTTATGAAAAATAAAGGTATGTATATTATAGCAAAGTTTACAGAATATAGGTAGAAACAAAAAAGTAGCACGACACACAACTTTGCTTTTAGGGAAGAAAATTATGGAAATGGAAGCATTTCTTCTACTATCGATCTAATAAAAACGAAAATACCTGCTTATGAAAAAGTAGGAGTTATGATATCGGTTGAGGAATCTCCTAATGAATCTCCTATAATGAATAACGATAAATTTGGAGCCGAAATAATAATTTTTGTCGATTCTACTGTTACTTGCGATGAAAGCGGTGAAAGTATTACGGTTTTTATAGCAGGAACCAAGATTGGCGGTATACTATTAGGGTGTATTATTCATAATGGCCAAACTGAAAATTAGTATTTTAATGCATTTCTTGCATTAAAAAAATTACATGGAAGTAGCGGTTTTGATGGTAAAGGTGGACATAATGTTTTCATGACAGACGACTATACACCCGAAAAAAAATATTTAAACAGAGTAATTCCATCTTCTAAATTGTTATTATGTTCTTTCCACGTCCGTCAAGCTGTCTGGCAATGACTGCGGAACCAAAAACATAACATCAAACAATTAGATCGTAAACCACTTATGTTAATCGTACGTGAGATTTTATATGCAGTAAATGTCACTGATTGCAATGAACTAATCGATACAGCTTTCGAGAATGATTTAATTAAAAAGTACCCACAGTTTTCAAAATACCTTAAAAGCTTAACTCGGAGAAAAAGTTAATGGTGTATAGCATATCGCAAAGATTGTCTAACCAGAGCCATAATACTAACAATCTTGTAGAGGCATCTATTCTAGTTTTTAGGATATTGTTTTAAAACGATGTAAAGCATTTAATCCAGTTGCTTTAGCTGAATTGTTTATAAAAGTATTAGAAAAACACCATCAGAGACGTATACAGTTTTCGAGTATCAAAACCTGAACAAAAAATTTTGCATTAAAGGAGCTGTACTTAAGGGAGAAAGAATTCAGAATAATTTGTTTCATGTTAGCTCTACAATAGATTGCAAACTTGTATATACAGTGCATTCCGAATGGGGATTATGTGAATGTCCTGCGGGCAAAAGTCGTGCTTTTTGTAAGCATCTTTGTGCAGTTAACATGGAATATTATAGTGCACAAATAAGTACATCTCCCTCTCTCGCCTTCGAGGACAGGGTGATTATTGCGAAAATAGCATGAGGAGATAACATAACGTAAACATTCTTTCAGAATATGTCATTAGAAAACGTCCACGGTGACACAAAAAATACATTATCTGAAAGTAGCGACTTTCTAAATTCTACAGTTCGAAATAAAGAACAGGAATTAGATGAAATCGTAAGTATAACGTTTGTTAATGTAAAATAATACAGGGTATTCCACGGTATTTTGAAATATTTAGAACGTTTCTAACTTGAAAAAGGTTATACTTAAATATTGAAATGCGGTTTGAACAGGAAAGTCGCTTATTCTCCAAAGGTTTTTGCAAAAATCTTAAACAATCAATATTTATTTATTTATTTATTGATTTTTTTCGCACTCAGCCAACAGCCGTTAGGAAAATTATAGGCGTCGCTGTGCATTTATGGGGACTTCCACTAACGACTGTCATGATGTTGTTATGACCGTCGGGACCACCTATTTCCGTGACAGCCGTATCACGAGGCGCCGAGAAATGCAACAGTGGAACTCCCATCCAAGTTCTGACCAGAGAGAGCGTTGCTTAATTCTGCTGATCGAACGTGAAAGCTTGTTCAAGTTACACCACCCGGGACCCTAGTGTACAGGGAAAGAAATAAAATAAAATTCACCATTTTCAGAGATTGGACAACTTCATTATTTTAAATAGAGACACCAGCAGATACCTTAGTTCTTCCTCTTTCCACAGATACCTAGGTTTGTGGCTTTCTGACTTTTTCTTGAAGCATTCAGAAAATACGGGTTTTCAAACAAAAGTGATCTATCTCAAAGTCAAATGTCCGTTCCTGTACAATATTGAACGTTTAAGTCTACTGAAAATAACTTTGTAAAATAAACTACTTTTCTGTCTAAACCGTATTTCAATATCTATAACCGTTTTCAAACTAGAAACGATCAAAATGTGTCAAAATACCGTGAGACACCCTGTATTTATACCTAAATTCTTATTTTTATAGTCACTAACAGAAATAGAAACAGATATTGAAGCAGATGGAGGAAGTTCCCTAGAAATCGACAGGTTATCCAATAATTTCATTAATATAACTAATATGGCAAAATTGCATTGTAACAATCATATGATGCAAAACACACAATTACACAATTTAACGATATTGAAACTCCATCACAATTATTAACCTTTTTCGGATCTTACTTGGCGAGTAAGCATGTTAATGGAAAAAAAAATCGCACGAAGAAAAAGTAATTACAAGGGGTCAACATTATTACAGGCTGGTCGCATTAAGAAAGCAAGGGAAAAGAAAAGACAAAGAAAATTAATCGAGAATATTTTAACAAATTAACCTCATGCCAAATGACATGTAAAATTAATTCATGCATTGCACATTTTTTCATTGCTTTTATTTTTATTTTTTATTAGATTTGATTTATTAATACCTAAAGCATATTATTTCCCCTTAGTTGTATTTTTTATTACATTGGATGTACTTACTAATATGGCAAATTTTTATTTGGGTCCGCATCTATTGAGCAAATAATCTAAAGGTCATAAAATCGCATAGAGTTCCTAGCGGTGAAGCAATTTCCATTCCTTATACGATTTCATGACTCCGGTCACTAGTATGTATAGGGAACGGAAATTTGCCTCCGGGCAACTTTCTGGGCAGTTTCCGAAAACTAAATTCCTGGAATTTGCTGATCTCTAAAAGCACCATGTTTAGGCAAACATAGATTTTCTGAAAATAGGGACAATGAAGTACCTGCCCTCTTTTGGAATATAAAGGAAATATAATGTGTTTTATTGTTACGATGGGGAATTTAAGTGTCTACTTCCGTTCCCAAAAACTCAGGTAGTCAATCCAACCTGCAAAACTACCTATCAGTAACATTATTACGTAAAAGTTCTTAGTGTTCAGTGGCTTTTGTGATTCTTCGTTTTGTGCGTTGTTCTTAGTGGTGTGTGAATCAACTTGGTAAGTAAAATGTCCATTTTATTGCCTACTTTTTCTACAAAGAAATACCTAACTGGCTTAAACAATGGGTTCATCAAACAAAAACCATTTAAAACGTATAATTTATTT